>OMLC01043061.1:0-24607 GCA_900302585.1 Regalecus glesne | reverse complement strand
GATGAGGGGGGGGGGGGGGGGGACACGGATGCTTGGTCGAGGCTGCACCGTCGACATGGCGACGACCTCGGTCTCTGTTATCTGCTTATGCAGGGTCCAGGGAGGAGAGCAAGAGAGATGGATGGAGCCAGTGGAAGGACGGTGAGAGGGGGACAGATGACTCACAGAGAGAAGAGTGGAGGACTCTGGTGTAGACAGAGAATGCAAAAAACTTGAATTTATATGCTGCCTTTCAGGGATGCATCACAGAAGTAGACAAATACAAATACTGTAACAAAAAACAGAAATAGCAGAGATTCCAGGGGGTATTGGAAGCGGGGGGTGTAAAAGATGTGTGTCCACAGAAGCAGCGCTGCAGATTTCTGCAGGGAGAGTTCCACAAGGTGGGGGCTGCCACACTGAGAGCTCTGTCTCCAAAAGACCGCAGTCTTGTGTGGGGGATGGAAACAGGCCTGTGTCTGCGGATCTCTAGATTCCAGGATGGAATACAGGGGTGGGGGATGTCTGATTGGTACTGGGGGGCAAGGGTATGTAGGAAGTGTGGGACCCTGGGAGCACATTTCTTCCTCTACTGGAGCCGGTCCGGGGCTAAGGAGGAGGTGACGGAGGCATGGATGGAAGGTCTCTACCACGTAGTCTGGTGATATCTTTGAGGTGAAAGAAAGCAGATTCACTGATGAATTTGATGTGTGACTGAAAGAGAAGATGGTGATGGAATGACACCCAGGATACATACATCTGGGGACGGACAGATTGAAACTGGAAACACAGAGACAGAAATGTCATATGAAGTAAGAAGCATGAAGTCAACCACACCTGATAACACATTTAAACATGATGGCACGCTGCGGCAGCCATTTATTTATGGTTTGGGCTGGTTGCATCCTCATTGCTTGAATAGCACACATATCTATCTCAGTGGTGCAGATAAGAGCAATACGTAGGATTCATTTATGAATGGCACCTCTGGTGGGCAAGTATGACAGCATGTGTCAATCACACCTGCCATGATAAAGCAGCAGAAAGCCAAACAGAAAACAAGATGGAGACAGCTACTCACATATTCGAGAGGATACGGGGACAACAGCAGAGGAGGTGTAGGAGAATACTTGTCAGCTACATTTAAACAGTGCTTGGCAACATGGGAAATATGATGGATGGGGAATTTTACATGATATTGATGAATATCACATGTCTGCTTATTGACACAGAATACCAATTGAACCCAAGCTCGTTTCAAAATAATACTCACTCCAATATTTCAGATCCTTTTGTGGGAAATTATAGTCTTCTATTATCCAACCATCCATCCGTCATCATCCATCACTTATCCGAAGTCAGAACCTCTCCCAGCGCTCATTTTGTGAAAGGAGAGGTCACCATTAGAGTCTCATCACAATCAATTCAAATGACAAAATTATGCATCTTGATATGACGATGTTCAAATTGCACCCCTATACAGTTCAACTGAAAGGTAATAAATGATCATACTGAATCATCACACAACCCTAAATTCACTTCAACAGCTTTGTGAGTGCATGACTAGAGCCCGGCTCACCAGGTCCATCAAAGCCTCCTGAGACAGCTTCCCATTACTCAACAACTCATTTCCTGAGTATGGCCTCTGACTGTCATGGACGAACTTTTGCTCTCTGCCTTTGCAGAGGCCAGTAACAACAGCACGGATAACCTTTCTAGCTACTGCATGTATGCAAACCCCCTGTTTGCATAGTTGCTAAATTCCCTTTTGATCTAAGTATTTCTTGCAGGTCTTGCGCAACAGTGCACACTCGATCCTCACCATTCAGATCCATCTCAACCTGGCCTACACGCGTGCAGCCTCTTAATCTACCTTATCACTGTACTGTTGTAGTCGGTAAGTTAGCTGGCTAATAACTCTTAATCATGTAATTCAGGACAGGGAAATCTCACACGTGATCGCCAAGCTGATTTTTAACTCTTATCCACTTGCCTGGCTCCTATTTGCAAAGTCTTTCTCCCCTCTTTTATTAGGATTTCTGACAGCATACCGGGCCGTCTCCTCCACGTTTGTGCTGCTTGGCTGGCTGGCCACCTCGAAAGGCTGGGTATTTATTTACCTGTAGCCACGGCCCTGCCCAGTGACTAAGCTTTTGTATGGAACAAGATGCGATGCTCACTCAGTTGCAGAGGTGAGATAGAGAGATACACTGATAGCAAACCCATAGCATAATCAAAGAAATGCAGGAAGTGGAGAACGAGAGAGGAGGGTGAGGCCTCTGCAACCAAAACCACAAGTTGCTGCTGAAGGACTCCATGCATCCTCCTTTAAACAAACATGTGCATACAACACAATACAATACAAACAAGAAGTGTCTCACTTCTAATGTACAACTGCACAGAGAGACAGAAAGAGAAGGATCATGTTCATATGTAAATGTCCAGTTATCTATAGGAGGTCCCTCATATACTTAATCAACATCAAATTTACTGCTTATTGTAATAATCTAACCATCATTCATCTATCCATCCTTCCTTCCATCCATCCATCATCCATCAATTGTTTATCCAAAGTTGGGACATGAGGTCATGCTGGACTCTATCCCAGTGCTCACTGGGTGTAAGGTGGGGAAACATCCTGGGTAGGTCACCATTCAGAGGCTGAGCACTTAGGGGCTTAAAGTCTTGCTCAAGGACACTTCAACATGCTTTCTGCAGGGGCCGGGAATCAAACCACCAATCTTCTGATTACTAGACCATTATCCAAAACAGGTGTGTGTGTGTGTGTGTGTGTGTGTGTGTGTGTGTGTGTGTGGTGGGGGTGGGTAAGTGTGCACAGACACTAACAGAGGTGGCACTGTCCCTTAATCCATGTCAAATGACAGTGAAGGCTTGGCCTCATCATTCTGCATTGGAGCAGACAGATGCAGCATGAATGGAACATTGTCCCTTTCTCACCTTCTTGGTGAAGCTTGGCTGTCTTTCAGAGACGGACCTCCTAAAATCAGTGAACACCAGAGAACACAGGAGTTCCGATATGGATGCTAAAGACACCAGTAAGGCAGGTCTATAGCCCTATAGAGCTGGAGGGGGTTCATACAGAAGAGTTTATCTATGCAGCTATTAAGGCAGTGTCAGGTCAGCATCTCACCTGACAGTTACTATGACGACTGACCCAGCATGTGATCTTGGCCACCATTATGATTTAGTGTTTGTTGACGTCTATATTTTATGGTCCATTTTTACATGCCATACCCTCGGGTATGAGAGCATATTTGACTGCAGCATGGGGACAACTAAAAGACCCTGATGCAACCTGGCTCCAGCAAACAAACACGGCCACATCTCTTCTCCCGTTCTGCAGCACCAACAGTCTAGAGCAAGAGAGCTTTCAGAGGGTTCTCCATGCACGTGCTCATTCTGAAAAAAACACCGTGGCCTATTTCCTATGTTGTTCAATTGATACTGCAGAGAAGAGGACGAGATGGTGCGGATGTGTTGTTTCTCACTCATACATAAACTTTTTCCACGTTAAGAATAACTCGGTGAGAAATGAGTAACACTACACTGTGGTATACTGAGATATCAATTCCTATCAAGCTGTACCTCTGTCGGTCCTCCTTATCTCTGCCCGGCAGCACCCTTCGCTGTGCTCTGCAAGAGTCATTACATTATTCAAACATGGTGATGGCCTCAATGAATTTCAGGGTCGATGACTAAATTACATTTGTCTTAATGCACTCACCACCGTGCTGTTGACAGAAAAGCCACCGTCCCATCCTGTCAAACATGCTCCATGTGGTCAATATGATATAATATAACTCTAAATATGCACCTTTCATAATGAGAGGTCTGTTCAAACCCACCTCGGAGGTCAGACCTCCGTGGTGGGTTTGAGCTCGCAGTGTCTGTCTCTACTGCCGACCTACCATGGTCCACAATATTCACCTTTCACGATAAAATACTAAAAAAAACAAGCATGCTCTGGTGGCTGAGTGGAATGAGATACGTACATTTTAATTTCATATCAATGAGCTAAAATGCCGAACACTCTCTCACCCCCCCCCCTCAAGACACACACCATTAAAAGAAGTCTGTGTTACAGGGAGCCAGGAGCAGCTGTCACTTGATCAGAGGTGGTTACTGACTGTACCATCGTGTCCGTGGCCTCACACTGCACCTGCCTCTGGTCCCTCTTGGCCAATTAGGAAACACAGACAGGCTGAGCTCATAAAACTCATTCACCTTGAGACTGCGGGGTACAAAAGTGTAAAAATAAGCCAAGGACAGAGAGAGACAAGACAGATGAAGCCCATGACACCGACAGCAGCCACTGCCTCACTGGATGATCATGTTGGCGCAGCTTGTAGGCAGGGATCAGTTTTAGGCTTAGGAAGAAAAAAACAAACGCATGACAAAACCCACCCAAATATAATAAAGACACTTTAGTTTAATGAATGGTCTGTCTGGGACTGCATCATGATGGGGTAAAAGATCGACTCATCCCACATGAGACTATTCAGACCAACTGAACCGAAGGCCTCAAGTCAAGGGATGTGACTTAACATCCTCTCTGTGTAAAGGCAGCGTTGCACCACCGATTTCCCAACAATCAAACTGATCTCGTGGGTTGCTTTGTTCTGGATTGCCAGTTACCTGACTTATGTACACAGCTCAGCTGAATACCTGCCCACACACACACACGTGTACAAACACACTTACACACACACACACCAAGTGAAGTGTCTGGACAACCGTCTACATTCCTCTAGTTTGTGATGGCAAAGTTGAAGGAACAACAACTATCTCTATTGACAGATCCCATGTAGAACCTGCAGGCACGGGACGAGAATTTGGTATCGGAAGCATTCTGGTTTCTGTTTTAGTCGGAGTAGTATCGACCGATCACAGCGGTACACCGCGTATTTCAAGAACTAGCTAGCCAGAGGCTGCGGGTTAAAACCCACCACAGGCCATCAGGAAGGATGTCAGGGGTTAATCCCCCCCAAGCTCCATCTAAGTATGTGTCCATCGCCACAACATAGGGACAAATCATGAATATAGAACAGACCTTAGTATTGACCAATCACGTTTGAGCAGGGGTTGATTTATGTAGGAACACATTATGGCTGCATGTCGCTAACAGACTATGCGGGGAATGACATCTAGACCAAAAAAAAACAACTACAAAAAATATCAATGTCCTGTGTTGTGTGGAGAAATGTTCAGCTTGTGTCCACTACTTGTGAGACGGAGACGTTGTCCCTCAGCTCCGACTCGGTTCTCGCGTCTTAAGCTGCACGTCCAACTATAAACAATGGCAGGTGGACGGAAGAGGATGACTTCATAGGAAACGGAAACGATCAGCCAGCAGCTACACCGGAATACCCCACATATCGGCCATCGGTTCCCAGGTTAGCACAACATTTATAAATCCGCATGTCACAAGATGATGAATGAAGGTATTATTAACTGTAGCATCCACCTCTGCAACATGACCCCAGGAACACATGGACATCTGGCCAGTCCATATCAGCATGGAGGCCAGAGCATGAACATTATGTCATTGTTTCCCTCTGGCATTGTCGAGTACCCAACGTATGATGACTCAAGGAATCCAGCCAACAAACACAGCTTAGCTCGCTTGGCTTCCATGTTTGAGACGTCTTTACCATCCAGGCCTTGGGCACGAGTCATTTACTTGATATCATCAGACCCCTTCAGCACCCCCTGCTGATACCTGTTGTAAATACCCCTTTTGGTGGGAAACAATATCTCTGTGTATGTGATGTAGGCATAGCGCTCCATTAGCAGCCATAATACTGACCCGAATTGCAGTTTTCCTCCTCACGTACCGAGCGCTGGTGATTTTGCTGCCAAACGCTTTTCTGCACAGTTTCTGTAACTGCTCGGCATTAAGATGAGAGGAGATAAGTTAAAAATTGCATATGGAATTATTTATATTGCACAGTGCTAATGTGTGCTATGGCTGCCTAATGGAGCGTCACCCCCACTAAACACAGAGAAATCCCGTTGGAAATTGTGACGGTCTCCCTTTGGGTTGATAACGTTTTTCTAAAGCCATTGTCCGCCGATACAAAAACACAATGCGGGTCTTCATCCAAATCCCTGCCCCAGATCCCATCCAAGTTAAATAGCGCCAAACGGCTCCATGTTTCCACGAGGAACGAAGGCAGGAAATTGGGAGGGGGGGGGTGTCCTTCTCGTCCCTCTTAAGGAGGGAAATGCTCACTTTTCAGTGCAATGTGAAGGTGAAATGAGGGAACCTCACCGCCCAGCCATTCATTTGACGGACAAAGGCAATTTCACACAACCTCAGAAAAGCCGACAGGGTCTTATTCTTCCTGCACCCACACACACACACTCAGTGCGGCTGTCATTAGCATGTTAATGGACATCCAGGAGAACATAACATGATGGAGAGTGGGAAACTCTCCTCCAAAAACAAGTGCCGACATCTGAGGGAGGGCCTGGGAAAGGCACCAGTCCTGTCTTTCTTTGGGACTGTCTCAGAGGGGCTTGCCCTTGGCTGACTTGTGTCCACTAGAAGCCTATAAGGAGCCCAAACCCAAGGCTGTCGTGAAGGGACGGGAAGAGAGGGCCAATCAAACTGAAGGAAACGGTCTAGTGAAGCCCAGTACTGGGAATACAACTGAGTAAACACTGTTGGCACTTAAAGCCGGACACCAAAATTCATCCATCCATCATCAAACGCTTATCCTAAATGGGGTCAGGGGGTCATGCTGGAGGCTATCTCAGTGGGGAAACACCCTGGACAGGTCGTCATTCCATCTCAAGAGCTGAGCAGTTAGGGGTTCAGGGCCTCGCTCAAGAACACTTCGACTCGCCTCACGCTGGGCGACGTGTAAATTTGAATCGACTAACCGCTTAAAGTTGACAAACCTGACAGGGGCTCCGAAGCGTCCGGACGCCAGATGGAAGCTCGGTTGCGTCAGGTTGTCAGTGTTGGAAACACGCCATCGTGACAACGCCAGCTTGCCCTTTACAGTCGGGTTATAAATAGCACCGCCTGACATGCGGCCTTCTAAAGCAGGTGTCTTGACAGCTTGTCTGCACTCATCAATATCCCATTACTGGTCAGAACCCTGTGGTGCCAAGGCTCACAACCTCAGGACTACCAGAGACCTGAATGAAGATGCTGGCCATGATGAACAGAGCCATCAGACTAATGAGTGACCCGAGGAACCACATCCAGCGCCCTGTTGGTCTTCACGGACAGCGGGAGAGGAACTCCCGTGGAGATGTTGACGTATTCTCTTGAGTCACATATACGGGGACAGCCCTGGCAGGATGTGAATATAAAAATGAGACCTCAGCTCAGCTCCGAGCCCCTGGCCGGAGGACAGGAATGAGTCCCACCAGGTTTCATATCCTCGTTTCTATCAATGTTGGCCTTCATAATGCAGCCGAGCTGAGTGAAACAGTAAACAGCTATTCTCACTCCAAAGGTGCAGCGACTTAGTTGGGATTCGATCCTCGTTTTGCTTCACTTCAGCACCACCCTGACACGGCCAATCCCAGTGCTTGTCGGGCGAAGATGGGGAAACACCCTGGTCAGGTCGCCATTCCATCTCAGGGCTGAGCAGTTAGGGGGTTCTGTGTCTTGCTCAAGGAGACACGATCTCTGCAGGGGTTGGGGATCGAACCACCAATCCTCTGATTATCAGATGGCCCTGGCTCCTGAGCTATGTCCAGCCTCATCACTAATGGAGACATTTATCTGCGTTTAACACACGGAGTCCATCAGGTCCTGTTAATATTCAGGAATATCTGGTGTTGTGAATCACAACTGGTGGTGGAAAGGATCTGCTTTGCCTTGAGCTCTATGATGACAGATATTAGATGCTATTATTAGATGGCCTGGTTGGGTCAAGTGGGCACGCAACAGGAAGTGTCTGGCTGGGTGGCTCAGTGTACACTGCCCTGTTACCTGATAGGTCCTCACTGGAGATGGTCCAGAGAGAGAGAGAGAGAGAGAGAGAGAGAGAGAGAGAGAGAGAGAGAGAGAGAGAGATACAGAGAGAGAGAGAGAGAGAGAGAGAGGGAGAGTAACCAAATGGCCTTTAAAGCAAAACCTTGATGTGTGATCTCCAAGAGATGACTACTGCAGTTGGTCAGATGACTGCTAGCCACATGGTGGAGAAGTGAGAAAGACTTGAATCACAGGAAGTGCATCTTTGTTTGACTGGTCTCTCTGTTAGTCAGAGGTGTGGACATCTCAGTGCTCATTGGGTGAAAGGTAAGGAAACCCCCTGAACAGGTCACCAGTCCATCACAAGACAGAGCCTTTAAGGGAACAGTGTCTTGCTCAAGGACACTTCAACACACTTCTCTGTTGGTTAGGGGGGTCAAACCTGGAACCTTCTGGTCCACAGACGACCACTCTACCCACTGAGCCATGGCGCCCCTGCACAAAAAGGATCGCAGCATGCTAACTAGTTGCGCAACCCCGCGTGGTCGATGTCTGACTTGTCAGAGGGACAAGTGGCTCCCAGCCACATGAGATGCAGCAATGGCAGGTCTGTGATGGCCTTAGATCTCCGGGGCTGCACACACGCCACACCGAGCAGGGTAGCGGGTTATCTGCAGCTCTCGGCAGAGATTGGGACATTTTCCACATTCAGAGCTCTCATATTCCCTGTCAGCATCTGCCCCATATCATCTCGATCTGGTAGCTCAAACCCACCACAAAATGTGAACAGTCGAGAGCAAAGCCTCGCTCCACAGCCAGCCTCTTGCCCTGGCATGCGGTATGCATGCACTTGCTTGGATTAGCGTGAGAACCAAATGAAACTTGACTCCCATGCGTTTAGCTTTGGTAGCTACATGTTGATGATTTGATAGGTCATGGTGCTATATTTAGAGAATGATAACTACTACTGAGTAAATCTACGCATGCCACATGTTCTGCTCCCTGTCATGCTGCTCGGTAGGTGGAGTTAGGGGCAGTCTGGGTATTGGAATGACCAAAGAGAAGAGGACATAATCCTTCAAATCTTGGTCATGGTTTTGGCAGCAAAATGGTGCACAAGCCTCATTGTGATGAGTTCCCATGTGAAATGGGAATGAGGCATATCCATGTGTTTGTCTGTGGCTTAAGCTCAGAAACAGTTAAAGGGCAACTGGATTTATTCTTAAATAGTGCTTCTCTGGGGCTGTGCTAGCTTACTGGCGGAGTGCACACTTTGGGAACTGACAAGATACTTTGTGCAAGAATTGGGGATTGAACTACAAACCTTCCAATTACTAGATGCCTGCCCTACCTCCTGAGCTATGCTGCCCCACTTTATTCCCATTTCCCTGATACACGTATAACACATGCAGGGCTGACACAACCCAGACAGTCTAAACTCTCCAGGCCTTGAATGCATTTGAAATGCTAATGTATGCCAATGAACCTTGCAGAAGTATCAAAGGAGCCCAAATCTTCTCCAGCTTAAGGGAAAAAAGCACTTTCACAAGCTGCGGGCCAAGAAATGCACAGAGCTCAAATGGATCGGTCTCCGAGTGGGAGCCGCTGATCCAACAGTCTTCTTTTTGGAGTTCACTTCCTGCTGCAGCACATGCCCTGAGAAAGCCTTTGTGAGTGTGTTTCAGCCCCAGATCCAGCACAGACATGCAGCTGAGGTTGGTTAATCGGTAAGAATACTGTCCTCCTTCGCCCTTCCCTTCACCTGAGAGTCTTTAGAGAGGATACCTGAACGATGTTACCTTTGACCAATCACAAGCCTCGTGGCCGGGTCCTACCCAGACTGGGAGGTAGAGAGAGAGCCCTGCTTGTGTGACTTCTGGAATACCACAGTCATTGGATAGAGAGAGAGGACACACAGCTGAGATGTGACTGTCTCGCTGAGCAGGAACGACTGGTTTGCTGTAATGCGAGTTGACAAGCCCACTACTCGGGAAAGACCTGAACCATATGCAAAGTGTCTCTATGACGTCTGCCGATGTCTTTCCTACTGCTTCCCCAAAGTTTAGCCAGAGTACTCCATATCAGTGGTATCCAGCATCAACTGTCATATGAATTGCATACGATGCTCTCCACGCAAATATATATATATATATATATACCTATGTACATACATATATACACATATGCATACAATGCTACAATGCAATGTTTTACACCACAGGGGTTAACACTCCTGCCTGTGCCCCTGAGAAAGGTAGCAGCCTGGAGTCAATCCCTAAGCAGTGCAGATACTCACTGCTCTTGTAGAATAGGATGGGTTAAATGCAGGGGACACATTTCGTGGTATGTATGTACAATGACACATAAATAAGTTATCTTCTTAAATAAGAGACCATGTGTATTAGCACTGAGAGATCGATTTTGACGTGTCTTGATTAGTCCCCACGTTGTGGGGGTTGGTCACAGATTTAGAAGGAGCTCCGGGGATTAAGGCCAGATGCCCTTCCTAACACCCTGCTGTGGGATCGAACCTGCAACATCTGGCTAGTCAGTTCCCCAAGTACGCTCTCTACAACTGAGCTACTGTGGCCTCCATTATTAGTACTCGGTATACTTCATATATGACTTAGTATATTTTATTTATTCCTAGTACTTTTGTGAAACGGTTCACTTCAAATTCAACAGGAACTATCCTCATGTAAAACTGTGGCCAGATAACGTGTTGGGGAAACCCTCTCCTGCCTAAGTCCACATTCCTAAATCTGCATGATGAGAGAGACCAAGATAGGACTTATCAACTTGAGCGGCGAGTTAAACAAGAGGCTTGATATAACCAGATAACTATCGCACCAAGGCTTGATAGAGAGGGAGGTCAGTATTGCGCTCTTTTCAGCATACTACAGTGGGTAGAGCAGTTGTCTGGCAATCAGAGGGTTGCAGGTTCCCAGAAAGCATGTCAAAGGTGTCCTTGAGCAAGACACTGAACTCTTAGCTGCTCCTATACGGTGGGATAGGTTAAAAATCCAGAGAAAAGCAGATTTCCCCTTATGGGACTGATACGGGAAATATTATTATTATTATTATCATTATTATCAATATACACCCGGCTTTTCCACTTATATAAGTGACAACCTGTCTGTTCCTTAACCCTGCAGCATTTTTATGCTGGAGGTTTTGAACAAGTGTTGTCACCCCTTGGACTGAGGTCAAATCTCACATGCAATCTCCTCCAGCCAATCAGAAGAAAGCATTTGGTGCCGTGTCCCGATACACCGAATCCTCCTGGTATGTTAAAACAAAGGCTAACTAACAATCAGTTGTCAGCGGTGCCGCTGAAGGCAGAGACATGGCTAGGAAGGGATAGGCAGCCCTGAAACAATGAGGCCTTGAGGAAACGAGTAGAGGAAAGAGATTCAGAATGGTCATTGACATGTGGCAGGTTTATTCCTCTGCAGCATGACTAGTAATGCTTCCTCATGCCCAAACAATGTGTGCAATCTTCAGTCACGGCTAGATATGCACTGTAAAGCCGTCAGAGTCATTGACGAATGCCTCGGTATGGGAAGGGAGAGGGGGAGGGGCTAATAACTAAGGATAATTCCCAGCCTATGGGAAGAGGAGAGACAGATTCAGATGTTTAAATGAGAAACACAAGACGTGAGTTTGTGTGTGTGTGTGTGTGTGTCAGATTTTTCTATCCTAATGAAGACCAACTGTCCCCATCAGGGTATAAAAACCCCAAACCACTTATCTTATGGGGACATTTTATGGGTCCTCATGGGGAAAAGGGGTCTATTTTAGGGGTTAAAGTTAGGGTTAGGTTAACATTAGGGTAAGGGTTACGGTTAGCCATGTAGTTATGATGGTTAAGGTTAATGGCTGGAGAAGAAATGTAGTCAATGACGAGTCCCCACGAGTATAGGGTGTGATAGGGTGTGATAGTGTGTGTGTGTGTGTGTGTCTGTGCCAACATCTGTGCAGTCATGTCATAAACAAACATTGGCCACTGTGGTCCTTAAGCCTGTATCTGTTAATGCTGGCACTCCACAGTATTTACCAAGGCAAACAAGGCTACAGTGTTACGCTGAACAGGCTCTCTGTTCCCTTATCTTCACACCGAGACACTACAGAAGTTGGAAGTTTGCTCTTCTGGGTTCTTTTTGGGGGTTTTTTCGTCCATGTCAGTGTGAGTTCCTCAGTAGCACAGTCATGACACACGAGTAAGATCTGAGCCACTGCTAACAAGGCCCACCGGCAAGTTTGGGCCTCTGCAGAGCTATTTTTGGCCTTGCTAAGTGCTCCACAGCCAGAACAGCCTTTGATGGACAGGTAGTGGCTCCACTACACACACCACTATGTCGTGCCCCATGCAAAACAAGCATCGGGAACAACTGTAGAGATCTTAGATAACAGTGTAAGGTGAGCCTGAACGTGACACAACTGCCATGTTCAAGTGTAGGCAGGAGCACTTGATTTCTGTTAACTGGGTGAGGGAAGCTTGTATTCATACATACTGGCAAACTACGACAACCAATCTGATCATAAATCATCCAGACACACCCAGGATAAATTCATTCAGAGTGAGTAGTTCAGGTATGAGATGGGACAACCATAGCCTTAACTTCTCCTGTTTAAAGCTCTCCTTCTGTCTTCCTTAGTGAATGGACGGAAGCAGAGTGATGTAGGAGTATGATGTGCGTGGTGGTGCGGGATGCCTCCGTGGGCATCTTAGGTGAAATGATCAAGCCACACCCCCTTCAGGTGAAGCCGTCATTGGTCCGCTGCCTTCAACTGAGACTGGCCAGCAGAGATTTATGTGCTGTCAAACCATCAGGCAAAACCAGGTTTGTGGAGGGAGCCACGAGGGCTACATGTGGACTTTCATTACAGTATTAAAAGCAGCAGCACCACAAGTCCCATTAACCACCTCCACAAACAGATTTGAAGAAGAGCAGCTCTCTCTGTTCTCTACAGCTACTGCCCTAGTCAGCTTCACAGACATGGGTCAAGTCAAGACCAATAGCAGCGGACCTCTCCGGAGCTCATCCAGTACTCGGCCGGACGTGTCGGGCTCATCGGGTCTTTCGCTCCGTCACCCTCCTGACTCTGTTAGACGACCTGTGTGATGGGCAGGGCGGACTCTGCAGACAGGCTCACAGGTCTCTCCAGCACAAACAGCACCACAACACGTACGCAGTGTTTTCCTACACACGTGATGTTATTAATAATAATAATACTGACTGGGATACTGTGCAAGCGGATGCCACGAAGATCAGAACTACTGTGGTGTAGAGTTCTAGCTAAGAGTGATCAACAGCTCACAATGGGGGCTCCTATAAGAGCATAAGGGACCCAGCAGGGACCGTTTGTCATGGGAGAATGAAGCGACTGCATGACAGCTTTAAACTACATACTAGCAAGGCTTGATGCTCTTAATGCAACAAATGGTACAGCGCTAACTGGAGGATGTTCCTGTATGCACTGCATGCTATATCAGAGGGTTACCAGGCCCCCTCCTCAGACCGGCTGAGGGGTCTTGAGTGGGCCCAGTGAATAATGAACTCCCTCACATCCATAAACCTACTGTCACTGGGGGTAATCAGGGAATTATGTACCTTGCTCAAGAGCACATAAGCAGCAAACATATGGCACCAGAAGATAAATCGGATCTCTCTCGGGTCAGTTTGACATCCCACTGCTACTAAAACAACCTGGTGCCAAGACTGGCCCACAAGCCACCACCACAGCAGCCTGTCCCCTAGCCTCAAATGGCCGTTCTCACACCAGAGACCCAGCATCATTTAGCAATAGAGCTTATATAGACCAGACAGACCAATAGCATCTTATTCTCATCCACACATACACTGTCCATGCTAGGACTGCCTCAGTGTCCGTCTCACAGCAGGGTAGTAAAGTTAGCTGCTGTTCAGGGTCACCAGGCCTTGCCGACCAGACTACAACACAACAACCAGCAGCAGCAGGACTCACCCAGCGTTTTCACCGCGATCTGCCGCGTCAGAGGCGGCGGCAGGTTGATACACACCAGGTCCACGTCCTGGTGCAGCAGCACGTCGTCGATGCGGTTGGTGTAGAAGGGGACGTTCATCTCTTTGGCCAGCTCCTCCGCCTCCTCCTGCGTACGACCCCACAGCGCCTTGACCGCGAAGCCCTCCTTCTTCAGCAGCGGGACGATCACCCTCGCTGTCAGGCTGGTGCCGAACACACCGACCCCGGGTAGCATGGCTCGCTTTCCCGTCGATTATCCGAGTGCGTTCGTCTCTCTTCGGCTCTTTTTCGGCGTCGATCTCTCCCTCTTATGCTCACCAGGGAAGCGGCCGCTAGCTAGCGGCGGCGGGTCGGCCATCCACCTGCGCCCATTCACCATTCACCCCCCACTCAGCATGCTCCCGTCGGCTTTGCTTGGCGTTCCGTCATGCAGCAGCACCTCTGTGTCGCTCTACGACTGCTGTCATTTAAGATAAATATATAAATGAAATTCGAGAGAAACACAATGATACAGACCCAGCTAAGTCTCCGTTCCGTGGGATAAAACCGGACTCACAGATCACATTATCTCCACTCGTCCGCGTCTGGCGATGAAGGGCATGTCACCTTCTGTGCTGCCTCGCCTGCAACGCCCACTTCGGATAGATGGAGGAAAACGAGTCAGGGACTCCTCCTCGGCTACGAAGAGGTGTCAGGAAACGACAAAAACAACCCCGAAGCTAAACATCCACCCTGGCCGTGTGGTCTCGTCTCGTCTGCCCGGGAGAGAGCTCGGTGCGCCGCATGTGTCCTGGACGTGTGTCCGCCAGCGGTGTTGTGGTGCGCACTGGGGCTGTCCGTGATGTTGCAACCCCGCTCCTGCACCGCGCCGCTGCTGGAAACGTCAGCCTCCCAGTTTAACCCGTCCACCGCCAGCCACATCCCAACACTCCCAGTGAGGAGACCTGATCACCCAACGAGCATGATGTGTTCACATACCGGGGATTTGTCTCGGTCTGACTCACACGGACACAATTTAGACGGTGCACAAGATTCCAGAACTTTATTGACACTGCGCAAACAAACAGACACGTTGTGCAACCGGAATGAAATTGCAATTCTGTCAGCCTCGAATGGTGCAGAGACATGAGATAAGAAATATAAATATCAGCAGAGGCACAGAGAGAGTAGTGATGATGAATATAATATATAAGCAATAAAACTGATACACAGCAACAGCGAAAGACTGGGAGTGAGGGAGGTTAAATAAATAGCGGGGCTAATATTAAAGCTCGGTAGGGGTTATGGGGAATACTAAACGGGTTGCACAGTGTTGGATTGAAGGTCAGCACCATAGGACACACACACACACACACGCACACACACACACACGCACACACACACAAACACACACACACACAGATTAATGGCTATAGAAATAGCTACAATACATCATTGAAATCAAATAGCTGTAGGCTAAATGCTAATGTAGTGCATACACATACAGATATTTAGTGGTACAGTGCAGGTGGTAATATAAAAGTAAAACCGCCGTTGGTAAATTCGACGATTTGAATGGAGGATGTTAGCTTGAGTCTGCATATAGGCCTGGTGCAGTAGGATGACTTTTCCGTGTGTCTCAGGCCAAATGACTGGATGGTGTGTGTTAACTGTAAGGTAGGTTACGGACTCACTTTAAAAAAGTAATCTGGGTTTATTGAGAATGATTCAAACTTTTGTACTCATCCTTTATGGTTGGAGGGTTAATCATTATCCAGACTGTGTGCTGATTTCTCTCTGCAGGTAGGTACACAACAAATGTAACACAGAAAGCTCATCTGTGAACCATGGGGCTGTTTAACTTTCTGCTTATCTTCATTTACTATACCCACAGAGAGACAGGGGCTTTAGACCTCATGGATCTACTGGGGACTCTGACCAGCTGCCTACTGCCTTCCTCTGACCAAACAGCCCTGCAGGTGACCTCTAACCCCAGTAGAGCCACAGGATGCATCAGGGAGAAGTAATCTCTGAGGCTGGACACCATCATGGAGTCTGGGTAGCTGCGTGCAGTCGCAGACACGTCCCTCCCTGTTTGAATCAGCAGGGGTGTGGCAGGGTTGTTGGCCTTGCTCAAGTATTTGACAGTTCTCTTCATTTTACTGGAACTGATATCATCCGTCGCATGATCCCCCATGATGGTTGGAGGAGGGCGTAGACCTGACCTACTGTGTGAAAGCAAAGTAGGTCAAGAAAGGACCTGGGATGGGATTCAAACCCAGGACCTTCTTGGTTTGGACCTTCCACAGGGTGTCTGAGAATGCTGCTGCAGAGTCCAGATGTACCCCCACCTCTAGTCTACACCTGGATTTAACCAATGGGGCAGAGAAAAAAAAGGTAAGACCTGCAATTGATATGGGCCTGACCATGTCTCCCCACATTGGACAAACACTCCTCTAACAAGTGTTTGCCGTTTGTTCATAAAGACAGTGGTGAGGTTTGTGGCTGCACGGAGTGTGTAATACAACTTAGTCATGGTGTGATTTTGTGCTCATCCGTCACTGACAACCTCACACCGTGCACACACTCACACAGCCAGCTCAACCTCCATTCATGCAGTTTGGCAGAAGATGTCTCGTTGATGACATCTCCCAGTTAAAGTATTGATTCGGTCAACAATGTTCAGAGCTAACAGACAGGCCAGAGGCAGCACTTTGGACTGTTGGACTGTGCAGTCTCTCAAAGCCCCTGGGCTTGATCAGAAGCCAACCAGGGCCTAAGTTGGCCAACACGGGTTTAAAGCAGAAGAGCTTCGGTAAACCCTGTAGACTTCAAAATCCTGTCAGAGAAACGTTATTTGAGAGGCTTCGAATGCAACCATTGCTGGTTACTGGTGGGGTAACAAAATTCAAGTCAGGCTGTTGTTGCACAAAATCAACACCACTTCCCTTCCAGGTTCAAGTACTCTAAGCTCAGTGGTAAGCTCTCGACACACGAGTCCCACCGGACGGCACCATGTGAGGTCTCTGCATCATTACTTGGGTCTTTCATACAGAGCTGATTGTCATTTGTGGGTGAACCTCAGCAGTTAATTCTGTAAGATAACCAAAGCTATGAGAGAAACAGTGGCTGTTAGGCTCCCACAGCTACCCATGAGCATCCATCCATCAACCACTTCGGGGAGTCAGTGCTCACTGGGAAAAATGTGGGGAAACACCCTGGACAGGTCACCTTTCCATTCGGGGTTCAGTGTCTTGCTCAAGGACACGTAGACACACTTTCTACAGGAGCTGGGGATCAAACCATCAATCTTCCGATGACTACACAGCCACCCTACCTCCTGAGCTATGCTGACTAGAAACGGATGTCTAGAATACTGAAGCCTCTGGGATGCAGACACCATGAAGGCCAGCCCGGGGATGCAAACCCATTTCCCACTGTGACACACGGCCTCTCGGTTTCTCACACCGCTGACCCGCGTCACTGCTCAAGATGAGAGGAGACGGCTGGGAAGCAAAGTGAAACGGAGGTAAGGATGCAGAGAAAGTTAGCTCTTCCTCTCTGAGCACGGGAGGCGTAACAATGACACTGCTGCTCTGGTATGCACTCCGTCCGTCTCTCCCCCTCTGTGTTATGGTCATGCTCTGATTGGATCAGATGCTCGTGTCGTTTCTTTGTGCAGGACAGGGGCCATGTGACCAGCATGGGTCTGGCTCTGTCAGCATCCAAGTATCTGAAGTTCCAGTCTGGTCGGGAGGCGCGGGAGTGCGTTGGGACTTCAGCCACACTGACACACCCCAGATATAATTTGTTGTTGTGACAGGCTGGGGTGAGTTGCTAGCGAAGGCCATTACATGCATGACTTTGAGGAGCATGTAATCAATAAGTGATGGAGACCATGAAGAGCTACGGAGAGACATGGAGCAGGACAGGACAGTGCTCGGGGTGTAGTACGAGGCCGGACAGAGTTCTGCAGCGGAGGATGTCTGTCCTGTAGTAAGGTGACACATTCAGTCGTGTTCCATTAGATTGTTTATGCTCATTGCCTCCAATTAAACAGAGACGCCTCATGCAGTTAAGTTAAATGACCGGCATGTCTCTTTAAAGGGCTTGCTTAGTTTCTTCCTCTGGTCTGATTCCTTTGGAGAGTTTTACAGACTGGCCTAACGGCTCCAGACACACACTGGATTCCGTTTTAAACAAGCTTTTTATTTTATTTTAAATGTTCAACATTTTGACCCAGATCATGACCTACATGCATACAGGGTGACACAGGAGTGGCCGCCACGTTACTCTTTATTTCAAAGCAAGGCCGCCCTCTGGTGGACAAATTAAGAACTACACGATGCACCAACAAAAGGTAGCATGGCCATCACCCAGGTTTCTGCCAAACACACAGGGCTGGTTTTTCCAGCCAGGCATTCCTGCCGGGCCTGCATCACAGGACCTGAACCAGTGCAGTCTATTTAGTGAAGCTTCAAGGTGTCTTATACAGCCTAACTTTCCAGTTTAACTCAAAAGGGGTGAATTACTGATGCAAGATGCAGACCAGACTGAGTGACCTTGTCGTTCTCTTCACAAATCAAGACATTTAATATTGACTCCACGTTATCATCTTTTCCAGAGTGATATCATAATACCACACAGTGGAAGGTTCCTTTCCTGGAATGAGACATGACGGGAACCAAGAATGAGATGAATTCACCTGGTCCCGTCTCCAAAGGGTGTCCCCGCGTCTCGTCATAGCGGAGGATGTGGTGAGTGAAATGACTCCGACATGGTGACTAGAGACAGATGACTGCATCATTCATGGTTATCTGATGGAGAGCCTGTGTCGTGTGTACTGCCTCCTCTGACTGTAGAGCTTAGCTGATGGAGGCTCAATCTAAAGCAGTGTTGAGACTCACATGAACATTTGACCTGTGTCTCCTCTCACCGTCTGAGTAAATAAACCTGTCTTGCCTGTAATGAGCAGCTCCTTAAAGGTGCAACCCGTGACGGCAACCGCCGCCATGTCTATGAGGAGCGCCGTGACAACAACAGTTATCTAGGGACAAACGAATCTCACGACCCGGTCAACGTTGAGAATGTGTTTGAGGAATGTGGGTAGCTGAAGGTCTGAAGAGGAAGTGAAAGCCATGAGGCGTCGGCTGCTGTTCTCATTGGCGAGTACCAAAGTGAACAGTCATGGAGTCTGACTGAAGCAGCAGCAGAAGTGGCGTGGACGGCGTGCGTCGACTGTGGATTGGAGCTCTAAGCAGACGCAGAGCAGCGGTATCTCCATTGAGGGTCCCGTCGTGGCAAATGGCTCAGAAAATGATCCAAACTTAAAACGTAAAAAAACTAAATGACTCAGAGAAACAAATTCATTTCAGTCTAATGCATAATTAATTGGAACCACCCGACCAAAGTGGTCTTCCCATCACGGTGGTCAAAACGTCCAAGTCCCACACAGCCTCTATAAAACACAACAGTGTCCATAGACCAGGGCTCTAAGTAGGTCTCTACTGTCCCCAGAGCCGACGTGTTGCCCAGCGTGGCTCAGAAGAAGAAGCTCTTTCCATTTGTCAGTGCACATACATTAAAGATGTGTTCTCTGTATTGAACACATCCTGTTGCATAGGAGCAGTGAGCAACTGCAGCTCTGTTTCCCACTGCCTTGGTATTAACCCTAACATGTATGTCTTTATGATGGTGGGAGGACACCACAACACCCATAGGAAACCCACACAGACACGGGGAGAACATGTAAACTCCACATAGAACGGACCTGGGATGGGACTCGATCCGGAGACCTTCTTGCTGTTAGGCAACGGCACTAACTGCTGCCCCCGCCATGCTGTGTGTGTTGGGGTCTGTGATTAATAGAACCAGGATGACAGAGGAGCTTAGACAGTGGCTTAGAGTATTTCAGCACTTTTATTAATGACTCAGAGGCACAAATATTATGTACAGGGCTAGCCTTCTCTAAATGCACTCACATGTGACATCCTGTTAGCCTGTGAGGCCTGCCCGCTGGGCTGGACAGTAGCACAACCCCCCCATACACACACACACACACCCACACACACACACACCCACACTGAGGTGCAGCTCTGCTGGTCCCCTCACAGAACAGAGGCTTCATCAGACATGGATCCATAGAAGACTTTGGTGTTGACTGAACAGCGGAGAGGGTCATGTGACTGTAGATGAGGTCATGTGACTGTACAGAGGTAGTCATGTGACTGTACATGTTCCTGTGTAAAAGCCGGGCCTCGGTGACATGTTGAGGTAGATAACTTTCTCCTGTCACTTCCCACAACGCACACGTCGCTGATGATCCCATTCACCTTCAGGAGACATTTGTTTTAATGGTTGGGTTTCTTTTGTGCAAGATGTCATTGTCTCGTGCAACACTGATGACCTGCTGCTGCTCGGTGTCGGTAACAGAGCCCGGAGTTTTAAGAAAAAATCTATTCGATGAACCGTTTTAAAAATGTTTTAATGCTTTAAATGTTCCAACTTCATAAAACTAGACACAACTTGATGTTTCATAACACAGGCTAAAAGGTTTCATCTTTGGTGAGACTCATACAAAACAGAACAAGACTCAACTGAGGTGAACTTCATATACGAGTACAACAAGGTAACATGACCCATCCAGACGGTTAACTTAATGATGTTAAACTCAGGACCCCTAGTCTAACCAGAGGGGTCTTCAGACCTACATCTTGTATAGTGTCCCGATGGGCTTCAAGCCCCTCCCCCTTCCTCCAAACCCCACCCAACCG
Source organism: Regalecus glesne (assembly GCA_900302585.1). Taxonomy (NCBI): domain Eukaryota; kingdom Metazoa; phylum Chordata; class Actinopteri; order Lampriformes; family Regalecidae; genus Regalecus; species Regalecus glesne. Next base: position 3,916 of record OMLC01043061.1, on the reverse strand, counting down.
CCAACATATATGCAGGCGCACACACTCTCTCACACTCTCTCACACACACACACTCACACACACATCAACAATCAGGCTCCTTCCTCACTGCCGCCTCCCTCTGAGCCTCCACTCCTAGATCTGCAGGAGTCACAGTTGTGGAGCTTAACACTAGAAGTAACAGAAGATCAGTTAAAACGAACCCCACACAGCACGTGGCTACATGACACAGGGGCACATGGGGTAGAGAGTACACACACACACACACACACACAGAACAGAGAGGTGTCCTTTAAGAGACAGACAGGCTCTAAAACCAGGAGTTTGCTGCTCCCTCTACAGGAGAGAGGGACATTTCTAGTACGACCAAGAGAGCGCAGGTAGAAGCCAGAGATGCCAACAACCCAGGGTTGAACTACTCCTTCCTTCATAGACGTGAGCCGTAGTGGACTTTCTGCTGGCAACCCTCTCACCCATGTGAAGCATGGGGGGGGTTTAAACATGTCCCACGAGTAGAGACCTTCATGTTTACTCTAAAGACTTGTGAGGGGGATTGGAATCAGAAGGACACGCACACCAAAAGGAAGTAGGCAACTTCTCTGGGAAGGGGGCCGGGGGGGCACTCACATCACACATAAGCTTCTATTCTCTACCATGCTGTTTGGTGGTTTGGTGGGAAGTGGTGGTCGTGATAGGGACTAGCTATGATGGACACACTGATAAATACTCCACAGTTTCTTTCTTTTTGGCACATTTTCTCATAAACATACATATGGGATCAGTTACCGAGGGTGTTTTAGTGCTCCCTCTGTCAAATATCCCCCCTGTGACCTCTTAAGAAAAAGAGCCCACCCGTGTGTGGGGGGGTGACCCACTCAGGTAGGTTAGGGTGTGTCGGTGCACTGACGAATAGAGCGTGTCTCCCATCGCTGTATGCATATCTGAGACAAAGCAAAACAAGACAGCCTCTGTTACATTGAAAGATAGCTAGTGCAAAGACAGCCGTGCTGTAACTAAAACTCACAGGAATCCAACACCTACCACTATTCTACTCCTGGACTCAGCCACGGGTGTCCATATGCCAACAGCAATAACTGCGATCTACAGATTTAGTCTGAAGCTCCAAGCCGGCCTTCAGCGTTTCGTCTTCTCGAGCTGTCAGACAGCCCGCGGATTAAAAACAAAAGCTACGCTCACCGTCAACTCTGCTTTACACAAACTCCTACTAACACTAACTCAGAGAACATAAATATGTTGGTGCATTTTCATAACATACTGTACAATTTACTATGGCTATTCTCCCAAGAGATGTGGAATATTACTCTCCAGTTTACCATGGTTTACCCAGAATTCCTCAGAAAGACCCCCATTCAGGTGACATGAGGTGATCCCCACCCTCTGTCTCAATGATATGTCTGAAAACACACAATAGTGACACTTTTATTGCACATTCAAAGTCCTTTTGACCAATCCGACACGTGACCAACTTTTCCCTAAGCTTACCTGCTAACGCACGTGCACGTATGTGTGCATGAACCACACGTCCACACAAACTCAGAGAACATGGAAAAAAAATGGCCACCAGGGGTTATTCTGAACTCGACAAGAAAGAAACAAAAATAAAAAGCAACCAAACCAGCATGACATGCTGCTTCAACATGAAACTGACTTTAAACCAAGACGTCTGTTACACTGCCTGCAGGCCCTCCTAGATACAGGCCCACTGAATCCGTGAACCAAGGTAGCCTAAAGGGTCAGTTCAGTACTTGTGTTGATGCGAGCCACATGGGATCACAAAGCTCTTACTTGACATGGAAAAACCCAAGAGGAGGAAAAATAAACTTGTGTACAGGCTGCTTGGAAGGTATTTCTGTGACCTTCGGCCTCACCTCAATCTTACAACAATGTCGTTTCTCATGAATCATGGTGCCAGAAGTGCACAGAGGCTTCACAAAATGCATGCAACATAACTGAAAAGACAGCAGGGTGGTTTTCTACCAGGCAGTGTCTCTGTGTGTTTCCTGTCTGAGATGTAGTTGATGTCAGATTCAAGCTCGTTCTATCTGTGCACAGATACCACACAACTTTAGAGGAGGGTGAACTGCCTTCCATGTCTTCCTCTCAGGGCTGTTCTCCCTCCAGACTCTACATAAGCCAATGGTATGGATGACGGGCTTCTTAAGAGAAGGACTCATCCTCTTCTTTGCTTGTCACTACACAATACTTGTCAAGAACTTGACAACACCAATACAAGGAAAGGGAAAGAATATGAAAATATAACGTAACAATTTCAAGAGTAAATGAAAATATAAAGTGTCTCTATGCTCTATCTTCCAGGCAGCAGGGGTATGATGGCCTGGCAAGGGAACACAGCACACTCTCTCTCAGCCACTGAGCCTGTTGGTGAAACACCAACCATTTCCTCCCACCTGCGGTCACGAGGACCGTCTGCTCGATCACGAGTGACCCTGCCTTCCAACAACCCCCGCTAAATAAAAATCCAATTAAGCTTCCGACTTAAAAAAATGCCCGATAACTGGTATCCATGGCAATGACTTGACGTGTGCAGGGTGGGTGTGAGTGTTTTTTCGGTTTTTTTTTAAGAGTAAATGGTGATGACCTCACGGCCGCCACCACGGACCAGGAGGACCCGGTTCAGCCCCTCGAGAAGAACCTCCAGAAACTCCATATCTGAGAAGATGAAGAATCAAGGCCAAAAGAAGAGAGGCACAGATACAGTCCAGGACAGTGAATTGTGGATTGTAAAGGAGAAACATGGTCCCTGTGGGTGAGTTAATAGAATAATGGGAGGAGAGGTTATCACTCAACCCAATAAACTGTCCTCAGACACATGCATCAACAACCATGGTCACTTCTGAAGTGTCCTTAAGCAAGGCACAAGAGGAGAAAAAAGAGGATTTGCCTTGAAGGGATCTATACAGTTTGATGCACAACACTGGCAGAGGCTTGTGACTCAGTAGCTACAAGACACACAGAAAGTTACAGTGCACAGTAGCTTGTCAGTGGCAGTAGGTGCAGCAGTAGCTATGTGTAGCTTGGGTGTGGTTAGAAAGTGAGCAGTAGACCGACAGCACATGAGAGGTTCCATGCCAGTGGATTGCCTGCAGATGGGTAATCAATGACTGGCCTGTGTCTACCTGTATTAAAATCTCCACTGGAATTTGGTGGCTGTACACAACCAGACAGACAGGCCACTGAGCCCTGGAGATGTCTATTGTTCTAAGAAGTCTTTTGACCTGGTGGTGAGCTACATGCCTGAGTTCAACAGTCTTTCTCTGGTAAGCTGTCCATCTACTAGGTTAAAACCCTTACATTTCAGCGTGGGACTAGAGTCAGTAAGAGCAGCAGGTCAAGGATACAGTTTTCGTCCCCTCCTCTGTTCCTGGGTGGTCCAGGCATGTTGAGGAGCACCAGGTGGGCACCCTGGGATTTGTTGACCACCACCTCATTCAACTTGACCGCTGTGTGCATCCGACGGACATTGGACTGGTTCCTAACACAACATAAGGCTTGAAGTGAGGACACGGGACACTGAGGAAGTCAATGACGGTGTTAGACTAGGAAATGATCCCCGATTAATTTACATAATTATGCATAGGGTCTCCATCTCCCCCCTCAGAGTGTAAATGACCATGTGGTCCACAACCAACAGACTGGCTGAAACAGGTTTGGAGCAGGCTCTTGGTCAAGTCATTAAGCAGATTTCAGCAGAATGTTAAAACTTGGGTTTTTTGAGGATCAAGTGTTTTTTTATCTTTAGAAAAAGGATCATTAGCTTCAAACAGATGTAAAGACAAAGGATGTCCATGTCATGATGATGGTTATGAACTTGACATTCAAACAAACTATGACTTTGGACATGATAGTGGAGGACAACCTTTTTAAAACAGGGCAGATAAATAACTAATTCCTGATA
>OMLC01043060.1:0-11431 GCA_900302585.1 Regalecus glesne | reverse complement strand
ATATGTATATATATATGTATATATCACACACACACACACACACACACAAACAGGATTTGTATTCCGGCCGTTTTTCCCCGCTAGCGGGGGTTGACCGGTCCATGGATTTGTCTCCTCCAAGTCATTGACTCTCCATGAATTTTGTTGTGGAGCGAAGTTTTTATGACCGGATGCCCTTCCAGACGCCAACCCTTTAGTCGCCTCTTACGACACGCAGGGATACGGTGGATGAATTCTGACCCCCATCCACAGAGGGATATATATATATATATATATATATATGGGTTTCCTCCCCTTTTGCAATTGCTACTTGCAACTATTGACACCCTGTAGTGCCAGGCGTTCCAGTACTGAGCAATATCTGTTTATTGTGGTAGACTTGTAGGAAGCTCCTTGTCTTAATTTAGTCGTATCTGCTCTGCCAACTGATTGTCCAACTGTCTCTTTGTGTATTCTACACAGATAGTGCTTCGTGATTCAGATCCTGTCATCATGACCTCAAGTCAATGTTCATGCAAAGCTGGCACAGCAGTATGTAATCATACTGCTGCGCTGCTCTCTCAGACAGCTCATTACTCCGAGCTCAATAGCCAAGGTGTTCTCCCTGTTCATGTCAGTACAGAAATGGAACAACAATGGCACAATCCCAGAAATGCAGTAAAGGTTGAGGCAAATGCACTGTATATGCATGGAATAGTTGGAATATATATGCTGCAATAAAATAGTAATTTGCTAAAAGAAAGTATAGTGATCTAAGGTTAGAAGCATTAGGGGTGCAGCAGCGTAATGTAATGGCGACTCAGTTAATTTTCTTTGCTTCATAAGGGAGTGAACCAGTGTACGGAAGTGAAAAGCGGAAATAATTAGACCCGTTTACACCTGTTTTCAGTTCAAACGTTGTTCGCTCCACATAACCCCTATTATGCAACTCGCACTTATCACTTGTTTTTAAAGTCTCGGCACAATGAGTCAGCTGCTTCAACGAATGCATCTTTTAGCATCTCTCTGTCTCGGAAGGACTTCTTGTTCTTAACGATGAGGTGACTCACCCGGAACAATGCTTCGGTGGCGGCTTTTGCTTTTGAAGTTGGCTATAAGAAAAATGACTGCTGTCTGGACAACTGGCATTTTAGTTGCTTTATCTTTCTCTTTCGTAGCTCACTTTTCGGCGGGAAGTTGGTGTCGTATTTCTTATGAACAGTCCGAAAATACTGCTCCACATCTCCCTTCTTCGATATTGTGATGGTAGACTTGCAGATGAGGCAAACGCACTTAGAAAATGGCATCATGAAAACAAAGTCCTCCCATTCTGTATGAAAGTGATACGTTTTGGTATTCTTACTGGGTCCAGCTCCCCCATTCATTTCATAAACTTTTTTGAGTTTAAGAAAAAAACTGATGGATAAAAATTGGAGATAACTCGCTGGCTAGGTTGTTAGTTTTAATACACTCTACGCCGTTGTTTGCGCATGGCAATGACCCAAGTGTCAGAAAAAGTCAGATGTCAGCTGACTAGCTGCCCTATTTATCAATCAAGTGACGGGATGGATGATAGGCTGACGTCTTTTTTTGTAATGCCATGCGATATACCCACACTACCTTTGCGATCGACTGGTAGATCGCGATCTACGTTTTGAGCACCCCTGGGTTAGGGGTTGAAAACAACTGAGACGCGATGTTTGGAAAATAGGGGTCTCAGCTGTATTGGGAGTCAAACTGAAACTACTGATCCATATGTGTGGGCTTGCAGTACAAATTCATAATCACATCCCCCAACGCCCATCTTAACCTCATCATCCAGGAAATCCAACACGTCATTCTTTGCATCCTCCCTGGTAAACTTGATGTAGGTGTCCACTAAGATATCTGTTCAGTGAACTGTCATATGTTCTGAGGTTTACTTTTAACCCAGGTGTCATCCACATACCTGAGCCAGTAACTAGGAGGAGTCCCTGGATATGATGCCAGAGCCTTCCTCTGTACTTCCTCCATATACAAGCTGGCTACTATAGGTGAAACGGGAAACCCATAGCACACCCATGCTTCTTTCTGGCTGTAGTATTGCCCCTTATATGTTAACACAAAAAAGAGGTGAATCAGTTCAACTGGATCAGAAGTTTATTTGGAAACGTTTCGTCACTCACAAGGTGACTTCTTCAGTCTGAGCTGAAAACATCCCCCCTTATAATCAGTACATTGATACCACACAGCACTAGGCTGGGTTCATATGCAAGCTGGGTGATCAACTGCACATTCAGTGGCAATGAGCACCATTCACAATGGATTGGGGAATATTTGCAATCACAGTATTGTAAGATGCTGACAGATGTACTCTCAGGCCACCAACCCTATTCAAAGACGGTCGTTCCCTCTTTACATAAATGGCCTTCTTCACAAACCAGCGTTCCTCCCTATCAAGGATGTGAACATCATCATCCTTGAATGAGTGGCCACTAGCCTGTAGGTGGGTGTTGCTCAGACTGAAGAAGTCACCTAGCGAGTGACAAAACGTTTCCAAATAAGCTTCTGATCCAGTTGAAATGATACACCTCTTTTTTGTGATTTCTATACCTGGATTATTGAACATGCATCAAGATACCCCTTATATGTGAAGTATGTAGACTGAAGACATAGTTTCAGGGGCAGACACAATTGGTCAGAGTTAAAGGTGAACCTGTCTCTGAGGGAGAAGTCCTCCTGTTATTTCTAGCGGACCACCTCAACTGCTTCATCAAAGAGGCTGATCACAAGAACCACCTAAGATTCAATCTCAGACGCAAGCTGACCTAGCTGATGCCCAAGAGTCTTCAAGTTAAGATACCTATGAAGGGGAACCACGCAGACAAGATCATCCAGAAGGCGCAGAAGGATCTGCTTAATGAACGAGTGAGACATCTCAATTTCACCATTGATATGCTGAAAGCCAAAGAGGAGCAACTCCTACAGAGACAAATGACATGTCTGGAGTAGACGTATGTACAACGTGTGACTGAGCTCATGGAGAATGTTCGTCTAGCACGGAATGAGTAGTCCAAAGCCAGCCAGAGAAAGAAGTTTGACTTACTTTCTGCTCACCAGAGCCATGGGCAGAAAATGGACACCCTCAATGGTAGACAGCACAGAACAGACTGGTCAAACGCGACCAGTGGATGAGGAACCCGACCGACAGAGAACTCACCTAGGCAGAGAGAGATATCCTTGGCAAGGGACTGAATTTCTCGGTTGCACCACGACAAATTCCGGTGGTGGAAGTCAGTACAGCCATGGAATTGGTCCATAACAACAAACTCATGGACATGGAGCTATTGAGAACAAATGTGTTGGCCTGTACTAACACTGCCAAAGTGCCACCATCAAACAACAGCAGAGACAAGCAAAATGCACTCCTGACCCTCTCACATATAAGGGGGAGAGGCATGGATGTGCTATGGGTTTTCCTGTTTCACCTATAGTTGGCCAACTTCTACATGAAGGAAGCAGAGGTGAGGGCTCTAGCATCATATCCAGGGACTCTTATTTATTGGTTCAGGTATGTGGACGACACCTGGGTTAGAACTAAATCTCAGGACATACTACAGTTAACTGAACACGTTAACTTGGTGGACACCCACATTAAGTTCACCAGGGAGGATACTAAAATTACGTGTTGACTTCCCTGGACTGTGAGAGTAAGATTAGTGTTTGAGGACTGTTTATTGTAAGTGTGTACCATAAACCCAAAAATACAGATCAGTATTTACGGTTTGACTCCCACCACCCTCTGGAGCATAAACTGGGAGTCATCAGGACTCTGTATCACCAGACTGACAATCTTTCCACTGACTCAGCGCCCGGGGAGGGGAAGATATCTCATATCAAACAGGCCCTGGTTGAGTGTGGTTACTCCAACTGGGCATTTATTATAGCCAGGAACCCCCCCCCCCGAAACAGGTTATAAAACTGTAGTACGTTTCAACATTCAACCTGATGTCATCCTCAGCACTAAGTCGGAAATGTGACCCACTCAGCTCCCTTTTAAAGGAACCAAGATGTAAATTGGGGTGCTCACAAAGAATGGGGCAAAAGTAATTTCCTTTTTTGTTTTAAACCTATGTCCGGATGATCTGATGCAACTATTTTGACTTTGCTGACTACCTGGATTATTGGGGCTGAGAGGATTTTTTTTTCATCCATTTTGACATTGTTTTGCCCCATTCTTTGTGAGAGCCCAATCTCTTCCCTTAAAAGGGAGGTGGTTGGGTCACATACTGGACTAAGAGCTGCGGATGACATTCAGATGAATGTTGAAACGTGCTCCTGTTTTGTTTTAAACCTATGTCCAGATGACCTGATGCCACTATTTTGACCTTGTTGACTACCTGAATTATTGAGCCTGAAAAGATGTATATCTTTGGAGAAAATTCTTTTTTTAACTTTCTCATATGGCCCCAAATCATAGCTCCTCTATGATCAAATGTCAAAAATGAAAAGAATGCCAAAAATAATAAAATAGAAATGTTATGTAAAGGGAAGGAGAATGCAAGGCTTTCTGTCTCTCTTTCACATAGACATGACCATAGCAACACCAAAAAAAAACCAGCTGCAAACCTGCAAAGAAAACAGTTCCTGTGCTTTTGTTGATGAAAACCATGAATAATTGAGCAGTGTTTTTTTCAGTGAACAAGGGACAATAGATGTCCACTAGCCTTCAGTCTTTCTGGCTACCAAACTAGACTGAAACATCAACTCTTTATGACTAAACTAACATCTATCTGCACTTGACATTCCACTGAGGGGGGTGAAGGTGAGGCATTATGGAAGTTTACAAAACTACATCTATTAATAACCAGAAAACCCTTGAATGATTGTGTGCAGCATCAGTCATAATCATTTCATGATAATTTTATGTATGTCTGTATTCATGCATAAACCGTCTTCAGATGCATGACGAAAATATTATTTGATATGGTATGCACTTTTGTTCTTTTGACTGTAGGTGTGTATGTGAAATGTGTATATGCATTTGTGTCACCAATCTTTCCTACCAGTATCTGAACTTTGACCCTAAGGTAAAGTAGTGTGAGAAAAAGTTCTTCTGTAGTGGGACGGGCCGGTCCAGTCTGAAAAAGGTGTGGTGTTCCACGCACGCTTTCCACAGGTTCTTACAAGCCCGGTAATTCACCATATTGAAACCCAATAACGTCTCCCTGGATTCATTCTGGAGACAAGATATAGAGAAGAAGAGATGTAGAGGGAGAAAAGACACATACATGGGAAATACATAAGATAAGATTAATTAGATTTTCAAACCTAATATCTCTGGATTCATTCTTAAAAGAGATGAGTAGGGAGGGAAGGAAGATGGGAAAAGGGAAGGTAAAGAGAAGAGGGAGAAAACATTTCTATATTAAATTTTGCTGAATTAAAGTTAAAAACACATCTGTGGTCCCTCTCTACAGGGAACAATGGTGTGGGAAGTGATTTCTGTCATGTGAGCAGTATATAGTCTCATACCAGTATTATTGGATGACACCTTGGCCTGGAGGTTAGTGAAGTCAATTCACAACCGATGAGCCTGGTTTAAACTCCCATTTCACCAAACTCATATAATCACAAAAAGAGGTGAATCAGTTCAACTGGATCAGAAGTTTATTTGGAAACGTTTCATCACTCACCAGGTGACTTCTTCAGCAACCAGGTGACTCACCAGGTGACTACTTCAGCAACTGAAGAAGTCAACTGGTGAGTGACGAAACATTTCCAAATAAACTTCTGATCCAGTTGAACTGATTCACCTCTTTTTTTGTCATTTCCATACCTGGATTATTGAGCATGCATCAAGTCATAAGCAGTAAGAAGGATAGATAACCTTTCCTGCTATAATAGTGCTGTACTATTATACATTACCCCTTTTGGTGCCGCACTGCAGTACAAAAAGGATTTCTCCCCTTAAGTATCAAACGTTTTTCCCTTTGGGTTGACAAAATTAATATTCAAAAAAGCTACCTTGTAGATTAGCTTGGTTTTGTCATTTATTATCAGCATTCAGTGGATGTCTCCAAGGTGACAATGTGGAGGCAAGTACTAGGGAAATGTCTTGCTCAAGGTCATCATGACACATTGCTTTTATCAGGTTGGTACAAGACAAATGTGATCATAGAATGGCTGTCAACTAACTGACTACCTGAATATCTGAACAAATGGTTTTCTCCGTTTAGGACAGAATTTTTGCTGCTGTACTGACAGTATCATGTGACAAAAAGACGGTTTGGGACCTTTAGGGGGACAAAAACTAAGGCTGGAGCAAAGTCAACTAGGACAGCTAGCAAAGGGTATCTGAGACTGACTATACATGCATGCATGCACCTCAACCCCCAAAATTACTCCATGGTGAGTATTTAGTATGAATTCTCATTTAGGGGGCTGGGGTTGGGCTGGAGGGTGGAACAGGGGGTTAGAGTGACCTACCACCTCTCTTCTGAGCTGGACGAAAAACTGTTTGCACTTGAATGAAATTTTCACTATCTTCAACCTGAAGGAGAAGAAAGAACAAATGTACACACACTTAAATTAATGTCATAACAGTACAACAAAAGCTTTGTGTTTATGCATGTTTTCCTGTGTGTTGGCTGTGTAAGTAACTGTCTTCATCTGTAAAGTAGAAATAAGAAGTGAAATTCACAGTTGTGTGGTTTAGTGTACGTATGTCTGCATGCACATTTATCAGTGTGTGTGGTCAACTATGATTTAGTGTGTGATCAGATATTTACGTGTGTGCAATTTTGCATGTGTATGTGTGTGTGTCTGTGTGTGTGTAGCAGTTTGACTGAGTGGTTCAGAGTTCCTTTTTAAAACCACGGCTGCACATTTGACAAGGATGGGTGAAACCAATTTGAGATGCTGCTCAATTATTTTTGCTTAAGTATACTATGGAGAACATACGAGTGAAAATCACTCCATTACAACGACATGCCTAATCCTGTGTGCAACCATACCCCTTTTCCGCTATAACCTAATATTAATTTCAGCATGACCTAAATACCAAACTACAACATTTACCCATAACCCCATGCCACTTCGAAAGAGAAGACCCACAAAATGTCCTCATTTTGGATGACGTTTGAATGTCAGAGTGCGGTGTGACATGTGCCATGTCTTCTTGTGAATATTAGTTTGTATCACACTATTTGACATGGTCATAAAAAAAATCTTCTCAAATTCATTTGACTTTACTCCCTGCAACACTCTGAACCTGAAATCACACCTAGTAAAGCAAAAATGGACAGATCCAGAGTCTGTGTAATTTTTTGTGGCCAAAACGATATACAAATTTGACTTTAAAAAGAGAAAGATTAAGGTAGAAATGACATGATTTACCTTGTTTTAACTAATGTCATGAAGGTGGCATGTTAATTTCTCGATGAAAACTTTGACGAATAATGTTCCTTCAATGACCCAACAAGAACTGGATGAAAGTGAAATCCACCCATCCATCCATCAGTAACCACTTATCTTCGGCTAGGTTGCAGAGGTACTAGATTTCAGCCAGGAACTCTGGGCTTTCCTTTCTCTTGCCACATCAACCAGTTCTGACCGGGGGATCTCAAGGCCTTCCCAGGCCAGTGTGGAGATAAATCCCTCCATGTGGTTCTCGGTCTACCCCATGGCCTCCTCCTGGCTGGACATGCCTGGAACACCTTGTTAGAGAGGCTATCAGATGGCATCCTTACAAGATGCCCGAGCTACCTCGACTGGCTTCTTTGAACTTGGAGGACCAGTGACTCTACACCGAGTCCATCACAGCCAATCCCTCAGCCACTCTCCGGAGAAAACCCATTTTAGCAGCTTGTATCCATGATCTTATTCTTTTGGTCATAACCCACATTTCATGTCCATAGGTGAGAGTAGGAATGAACACTGACCGGTGGATTGAGTGCTTCTTTTTTTACATTTGAAAAAAGACAACATATTTATTTTATAATACTTTTAGTCAATGAAAATGCGATGATTCAGTTATATCCCAAAAAGTCAGTTTTACATCACAACAAAATTAGACACCACATTGTGGGGGTAGACGCGGACTTATATGGAGCTTGGGAGATTAAGGCCTGACACTCTTCCTGACACTCCATGGTCGATTCGAATGCGGTGCCTCTGGCTCACTAGTTCCCGAGTTAGACACAATGTACCCATTGATGTAACGTGGCCCCTTCAATAGAATTCCAAAATATCACTTAAATAATGTTTAACGTTGATATTGTCTATTTCCTTTGATCACTGGTAAGCCATGACTAAAGACTAAGAAAGGGGATTCGGCATTGAGGACAATATAGAATGGATTGTCAATCATATTGCCTTTAGATATTTTATTTCCTATATTATTGTAAAAAAATTGGTGGTTTCTGAGCTAAAAATATCTCCACAGGTGGGTCATAGCTTGAAAAAGTTTAGGAACCCCTGAGCTACCGTACAGCAGTAATCCCTTCCTGAAGCTCTGTTGCTGTTCTGACTCATTGCTTCCTGCTAAATATACTTTAATACTCACGTGCATGCACGCAGACGCATGCACACGCTCATAGACACACAAAACCAAGCCAAGCCAGAGTGAGTCATGCACCATCTTAGTGTGGCTCATTTGTCAGGCTGCTGTGAACATAAATAGGTATGAGGGAAAAAAATGCATCTTTCTCATTTCACAAAGTCCATTTTTCCCTCTCTCCCTCCTCAATCATATCAGGCAGGAGACAGAATAGGAAATACTGAAGTCTAGCGATAAATGAAGAGGCAGATGCAGAGAAACAGTCGCACAGAAAAAAATAGCGAGAAAGACTGTACAAGCATTGTAACAACATTGCAAAAAAAGTATATGGAAGTTTGACAAATAAGACTAAAAAGATTAGAATGTGTTTGTTTTTTACATTCGCTCTTTCTTTCTCTTTCTCTTTCTCTCTCAGTATCTGTCCAGCAATGGTAAACAGCTGTTCAGGACACCACTGTTCAGCTTTAATTTTAGCCTCACCCCCCCCATACACACACACATGCGCGCGCACAAACACACACACACACGCACACACACATACACACACACGCACACATGCATACATACACACGCTGAACCAATAGGGATTTAGCAGCTGGTGTGTTGTGTATACAAGTAATGTGAGAGGAAGATGGAAAATGTGTTGTGTGCATTTGTGTGTGTTGGTTTCATTTTTGGTTTGTGTGTGTGTGTGTTTAAGTTATTGGGATTCGGGCAGCTAGTACCCTACCACTGGTACACATTAACATTTTAGCCACCATCAAAGCAAGAAAGAAGAGCGATTTCTAAGAATCAGCAGTCCAGAGTAGGAAAGAAAGGAAGAAAGAAAGGAATTGAGGGAGAGAGGCAGACATAGAGAGTGATAGACACATACAAAGAGAGAGCAAGCAAGAGAGTGAATGAACATGAGAGGTTTGACTTTGATTCTTAAATTTAAAAATACAAAAATCCAGCCATTTATAGAAGAAAGTCGATCAGCTTCAAGACACCATGAAATCATCAAAAGTATATATATAGAGATATATATTTGATTTTTAAACATAACTTTCAATTCATCTAAAATTCAACAAGTCATTTACGGAAAAAGGATCATTCTCAGATGTAGGTCAACAGCTGGGCAATAACTTTGGGTGTGATTTTCCTGATAAATCTCGTCACTAAAAGCCCCCCCCCTTCTTCAGCTGTGCCACAGACCTAACAATCATACTCAAATCAAGGAAAATGTTCTCAGTTTAAACTGCTCTTTTTCCTTTGGTGTCCTTGAGAAATGCCTTATATCATCTTGGGGCAGCATAGCTCAGAAAACATGTAAAAAAGCCTGTCGATGTGTTTTTGAGCATGACATTGAACATCTAACTGCTCCCCGAGTGCTGTATGTTGGTAGCTCACTGCTCCTGCACAATATGATGGGTTAAAATGCAGAGAAATCCAAATTTCTCCTTGTGGGACTGATAAGGGAATCTTTTTTTTTCCGAAGAGGATAAAGAAAAGTTTCATTCTCTTGAGATGGTGTCCACTCACATTATTCTTCCATTAACTCCTTCGACACTTTCATAGCCTTAGACCCACTCTGTTCCTTATCAGAAATCTTCTTTTTGCTGGTCTTATTTGGTAAACATTTTCCCTCCGTCAATACATTTTCATCCATCAACTGTTTGCTGAACACAATTTCCACATTCTGACTGTAGCTTTCCATACTTTCATTACATTTCTTTACCTCTGTCTGTTAATTCTCTTAATATACCCTGGTCTGGGTATGTTTTTCATTAATGAATTCATGTACATTCCTAGTTTGATCCCATGTCTTTTCTGATTTCCCATTGGTCTGTGCACTCCGATCACTAACAATCCCATTCTTGTTGTTTTGGCTCGGTTCACTATTTTTAGGTTGGTTCTGTTCCCCTAAATTTCCCCTATTGGCTGTCGTAGGGTAAACCAGATGGTGCTTCTGGACAAACCCTTACCAGATGTCCCTCTTTACCACAGCTAAAACATTTTACAACCTTTGACGTTGCATGCAGAATGCACTTGAACCCCTCAAGAGTCAGTTTGAACACAAGTTTAAGTTTCTCGCTCCTGTTGTTGAGAATTATATGAACAGGGGCGGCATAGCTCAGTGGGTAGAGCGGTCGCCTAGCAATCGGAAGGTTGCAGGATCGATCCCCGGTCCTGCACATAGCATGTCGAGGTGTCCTTGAGCAAGATACTGAACCCCTAACTGCTCCCCGAGCGCCATATGTTGGCAGCTCACTGCTCCTATACAATAGGTTGGGTCAAAAATGCAGAGACATATAAATTTCCCCTTGCGGGACTGATAAGGGAATCATTATTATTATTAACAGTTTGTCTGTGGGATACCACAGGCAAATGCCAAAAAGTCAAAGTATAAATTCAACACCAACTTACATCAGGAATCGTGCGTGTGCAGATGTCCTTATGTCACTTACCACGGGAAATAGTTGATCCGTACTCTATTCTTGTAAATCACAATGCCAGCAGACATCACCCCAATTAAAATCTCGGTGTTACACTGGTCCTGAGATAGATAGATAGATAGATAGAGAGAGAGAGAGAGAGAGAGAGAGAGAGATGGCGAGAGAGAGAGAGAAAGAGCGAAAGAGATTGACAGAGAGAGAAAGAAGTGTTATAGATTTTGATTTTTAAAAATAACGTTTAATTCATCAAAAATTCAACAAGTCATTTAGGCAAAAAGTCTACTTTATTCAAGACAAAAGCATGAAACTAAAGACTAAACAGAGTGATATCACATCAACTACATAGAAAAAAACAATTTGGGTGTCTTCCATCATCCTCTTCAATGCTGAGGTCCTGTCTGAGTTTCTGTGCACTCCTCTTCAGTCTGTTAAGTGCTCAGTCAGTAAAACCTCCTTTTTCCTTCTCTTCAAGTAAGAG
>OMLC01043058.1:0-16268 GCA_900302585.1 Regalecus glesne | reverse complement strand
TCTCACACACGCACACGCACATGCACACACACACACACACGCACACGCACACACACACACACACATACACACACACACACACACATACACTCACATACACACATACACACACACACACACACACACACACACACACACACACACACACACACACACACACACACACACACACACACACACACACACACACACACACACACACACACAAGCATAGAATAGAAATAGAAAGATAGCTCATTACCAGTTTATTGGACATGTAGGTTCAAACATATATGGAATCTAACTAGTTTCGTGGCTCTCGGGTACTACACATAGAATTGCAACACGACTATCTCCAGATATATACGGGAGGATTGACTGTTGACGGCTGAAAATGAGAAGGGCAGACTTGGAAAGAGGGGAAGGAGAACGATCTATTCGTTAAAGTGCAGACAGGCGAAGCTGCAACTTCAGTGTAAACTCATCGGGTTGATGCAGATTGGCCCACTAGCTTAAATTTGCGCATATGAGAATAACTAGTATAGTCCCAGTCTGCTAGTTGTTTTATCCCATTTCTTGATTTACCTGCAGCAACGACAACCCAGCTGTTATTCTGTGTATTTGGCGTGTGTTTCTTCTTATTCTTCATCCTGCGTAACCAAGCTAAACTAAGCGGCTAACGTGTGCGGCGGCTCGGAGATAACGTCGCCTCCTTCCCGTGTCGCATGAAGTTGACGGTTTACCAACCCTGATGGAAAACAAGCTCCGCCTGTTTCAGCCTTTCACCCAATGAAACTGCTGTATTGCAGTCACTGACATGTACGCCTATCTGCAGCCTGCAAGGGATGTAATGGACGCAGGGGTAGCCCCGCCCCATGTGTCGCCCCGCCTGGTCTGCGGGCTGCGGCCGGGTCGTGGCTGAGGGCCGCTGTGTGGTGTTTGACACAAGACTGTCACATGACCCAGGCGGGGATACTGGAGGGGTTTCAACCTAGGACCCCAGACATGAACCTCACGTTGTCTTCAGGGCAGTGGGTGAGGTTTAGGCTCAGGGTCAAGGTTAAGACTTGGGAGCACAGGATTGGTAGATAGAGGTTGAAGGAGCTGCACTACATGAGTCGAGTTACCACCACTGTACCAGAACCAAGTTGCTGTATTCTTAGAAGGAAACCTATCCTGTTGCATAGGAGCAGGTACATTATGTTTCCTAATCTGTATGGCGATTGGGTTTCTGTCTCAATGAGTTGATCAAGCCTTGTTCTCTGCCTATGGCATTATATAGTCAGAGCATATGGTATTGACTCGTGTAAGCTATGCTCTCATCTAGTTTCTAATGTCCCTCATATGTCTTGATGCATGCTCAATAATCCAGGTACAGAAATCACAAAACGAGGTGAATCTGTTCAGCTGGATCAGAAACTTCTGATCCAGCTGAACAGATTCACCTTGTTTTGTGAATGTCCCTCATAGTTTACTTTTTTCTCATTTTCTATGTATTTGACCTCGGACAAACCCGCGAGACATGACTTCGGTGCCACCCTGGTGGTCCGGACTATGATGCCTGGACTGATGTGTCTACCACTATTTCCACCTCTTTAAAGATCATCATCCATCTGTCCATCTGTCCACATTAGACACATGATGAATGTTGGCCCAGGCTTGATCTGGCCTGTTGGCACTTTACATGTTCATTGATTAGTACCTTCACTATGAAGGAAGTTGTCATTATTATAACTGTTTTACCTTTGGTAGCTCAATTACTATTCTGTTATCCTGACAATGTTGGTGCTGTAAATTTTGTCTTATTCTGTGTTCACATCATCCATTGACCAGCTGTCTGTCTTGGGAGAGAGATCCTCCTCTGTTGCTCTCCCTGAGGTTTCCTCCTATTTTTCTCCCTGATAAAGGTTTTTAAAGTGAGTTGGCCCTTATCGGATGTGAGGGTCTAGGGACAGCATGTTGTGTTAATGTAAACTCCACTGAGGCGAATTGTCAATTTGTGATAATGGGCTATACCAATAAAACTGACTAGACTTAACTGGAGCAGTGAGCAGCTGCAGCACATAGGAAACACTTATGGGTTCCATTTTGCTCAAGGACAGTTCAACACGCTTTCTAGAGGAGCTGAGAATCAAACTAGTGACTCTGGTCACTAGACAACCCCTTGTCTCATGAACCATGCCACTGATGTAACAGTGTGAACAATACAAACATACGGGTGTCATAGCAGAGCATGGCAGTGCTACAAGATGCCTTTTTAGACTTTGACAATGTGTAAATTATATCAGAGATGAGGTTCAGAGATGCAGAAAACTCTGTTTCAAATATCTCAGATTAAATTGTAGAGCTCAATCTCATTTTCAAAGGTAATGCATCATTTAGGGTGCAAGTAGTCTTTAAAAACCGAGGAAGAGGGAGAAGTGCAAGAAGAATCAACCTTGACTGTGATTGGTTGAAAGTGAGTGGGGAGGAGAGGGAGGGGCTTCTGTGCAGTGTGGATTGGTGAAGTAGCGACTTCCTGTGAGACGAAAAAAGAGCGGGAGTTTTCAGCCTTCGCAGTTTCCAGAGGGAAGAATGAATTTTGACTTGTCACTAAAAGGTCTAATCCGTTCGTCTGGACACGACGTGTCAGTGAGAGAGACGTCTCATCACTTCTACAGGTGACATCTTCATCTTTATTTGCCATTGTACACACATGGAAACGAAATGTGTTCTCTGCATTCAACCCATCCTGTTGTATAGGTGCAGTGAGCAGCTGCAGCACCTGGGCAGCAACCCTAGTTCCAGTTTTTAAGCTAGCTTTAGACGGGGGGGCATCGACCATCAGTGAGACAAGTTATATCCGATCTTGCCATTTTTATCAACACTGGGTGTATAGTTTGATTTAACTCTGCGTGTATCTCGTATGGACAGGGACTTTACCTGTCTTTACCTTTACCTGTCCCTCCATCTTTAGTGTTTGAGGTCATATCGGGAAGATCATCCATTTTGCCAAATCAATCTGTGGATTGACAAGACCATATGGGATGGTCCAGGTCCGGGCTAACAACGGCTAACAATGGCGCTGTGTCCTCTCAAGGTACCAATGGAAACTATAAAATCCACTGGGGTGACCCCCAAAGAACGGGGAACGCACCGGAAAAGGAGGTTGTCACCAGGATATGACGTTGATTATTGTGTTCACCCTGTACGACAAGCGGTGAATTGTTTATTTCTGATAGTGAAATGACCATTGGATAGAAACCCATCAAAGGCGCCACATTCCCTAAAACATGAAAAAATTGACGGATATGCAGGATATTAAAATAATAATATTGTTTTAAAAGGGATACATCCAGGGAATGGGTAGCTCAGGAGCTAGGACAGGCGTCTAAAAAATGGAAGATTGGTGGTTTGATCCTCGGCCCTTGAGCAGGACACCGAACCCATAACCACTCAAGCCCTGAGATTGAATGGTGTTATTTCCAGGGTGTTTCACAGCTTCGTGACCTGACTTTGGATAAGCGGTTCAAACAAACACGAAGACAGGAAATATGAAGTGGACGTCCGCCTGGAATGCAATTTTCACGTTATGTCGCTAGAGTGCGCCAGATAACGCTGTTTGATAATTAGGATGCCATCACTCAGAGCCTGGCCCACCCGTCCTCTGTGTGTGTCTGAATTTCTCAACTTAGTTTCACTACGTACACAGGAACTCTGTATGTTGGTGATCTGTTGTCTGCCGGTCAATATGCACACGAAAGATCCTGCACACCAATTGTCTCAGTATTTGGGGAATTATGTCTCCTTTACATAACTTATCTTACTTTCTCACTCATATTAACACGGGCATCAGCATAATGGAGGTCTAATGCAGGACATAACTCTTAAGTCCCTGCTGGATTTGTTCTAACTCACTTGTTTATTTCAATTGCAGTGTTGCAGGTTCAAGGAGGGGCATCCGGCCTTAATCCTCAAGCTCCATCTAAGTCCATGTCCACCCCTACAACATGGGGACTAATAGTTACCCATGAAATGGACCTCTCGTATGTGTGTGTATTTGTGTGTGCGTGCATGAACATAAGTATGTAATTGCTGTGTGCACCCATGTCTGCCTGCATGCACGCATGTGGATAGGAGTGCGTGTGTGTGAATCCTTATAGCTTATAGATGAAATGACTACTTTACCTGTTGCATGTCATCGGTTCGTTTTCTTGTGCAAGGCTCCCTGTGATATGTTTGCAAAGCTTTTTTGCTGTGCTGATCTCTCCATCTTTGCAAAGGCACCCGTAGCACGGTCCATTAACAAGTCTCTAATTAGCTTGTTTTGCTAATAAGGAAGGGATGGGATTGTGTGCTGCGTGACTGAGCTTTGAAGCAGTGCCATGCAGTGTTCCTGTGGGCAGGAGATCAGCTCAGAGGAAAACTACAGTAGACAAAGAACGAGTCAAGGCTTTGCGTCTACTTCTCTTTCTCACTTGGGCTCTGTTGCTTTTCCCTGTTTACTTGATGTCTTGGTGTAGTTTTGTCTGTATTGCAGTTTCTGTGTGTGAGGATGTTATAATTTGCACTGGCGCCTACACCAGATTTGCTGAAAATACCTCGTGATATTTAACACTTTAAACTCCTTACAATTCCCTTGAATTCAATAAGATTTCTGTTGGTGTGGTTTGTGGCAGGGGAATAGGGGGTGAAATATTGTCCATGAATAACTTTTTTTATTGCCCCCTGGGGCATCATACACATAATGGTCTGTGATAATTAAAACACAATATTCTATGAAAGTCTTGTACTTTGTTTCAGGGCGTTTAGGGGAGAGTTGGTGCTTCTAGTGTACAAGAATGGAGACAACGCCAGAGAGCCGAGTCGTCTGTCATCAGCATGCAGACCAGAACAAAGTAGGTCTAAATTTAGGGCCTGATTTGACTTGTTGGACCCAAACTCCTAGATCCCACTGCCCTGCCGTAGACCGGATCTCACACCCTCTTCATGCAAACTGAAATGGAATACAAGTCAAAGGCCACAGCAAAACCAACCCCCTCCCCTCGATTGTAGTCCATATCGGACTCACAATGAAGACAAGGGTAATGTAGTTTTTACGTCATGTGAACTGAGAATTCTGTGATCAGAAGAATAGGCTTTATTTGTCGCTGTACATACAATGAAATGTGTTCTCTGCATTTAACCCACCCTAATGTATAGGCCCAAAGAGCAGCAGCAGCACCTGGCGAGCAGTTAGGGGCTCACTTTCTTGTTCAGGGGCCAGGAATTGAAACGCGAATCCTCCGGTCACTAGATGACTGCCCTACTTCCGGAGGAGGGAGCTTACTCAAGCCACCATCACAGATCCAAATGGTCAGTCACGCTGCTTCTGCTCACATTGCCCCGTTCATAGCAACATCATCATGGCCCCGTTTAAATGGTGTAATTATTTGCTGTTTACATACGGAACAGGCCCCCAAGCCACCGTGTTCCCACCATGTGTAGTGTAGGTAGCAGACTGTATAAATCCAACCCATGTCTGCGTCCAGCCTCCAGACTGCTATAGGGATGGTCTGCTGACCTGTTAAGTCATTCTAAAGAGCAGGAAGTGTTTTCAAAAGGAAATGTGTTCACCTCCATATCTGAATGGTAAATAGACTCATTTCTATATCCACGCTTTTCATGTCTTGCAACTACTCAAAGCACTCACACTGCTTTAGTAGATGCTGGAGGATCAGGAATCATATTTACTTAAAAATCTCATGGTGCAACTTGGATGTCATCCTTTTTTCTATCATGGCAACACTTTTTTCCAAGCTGTTAATGTCAAATTATCACACTGACATCTCTGCAGCTGTAAAGTCTGTGTCTTTAGCAGTTCACACATGGAAACGTAGCCAGACGTAGTTATGCAGACACACACTCACATGCATGCATGTCTGCGTCTATGCAGAAACAGATGTGGAGAGAATTCCCCTTGGCAGCAGAAGCCCTTGAGTCATCATCTGGGATTCCCTTCCTCTCACTTCCAAATATGGGTGAGAGCCGGAGCGAGGAACCCAGGGAACACGGGAGCGGTGAGCCGGGGATTAGAGCTGCCTCATGCTGTCTCTGCCCGGAAAACACACGGGAGGAAAGAATTCCAGGCAGCCGGAATGATGGGAATTCAACAATCACCATAATGGTATTCCCTCCTGCATGAATGTGAAAAAATCCTAATTTTTGGCGCGCGCACACACACACACACTCACAGTGTTTCCTTCCAAAGTCTTTACCGGAGAGCTACAGAGACCTTGCTTCCAGTAAGGAGGATTTTTTTTTTCTAATTATTATTCCCAGCATCGTTGGCTTTGAGAGGATGCTGATAAGGAAGTTGTCTCCCCTCATCTGTACATGGAAAGAGTGTCTCACTAATTTCATGTTTGGTTAGCCTTACACTTTTGAAACCATCCATACTGAAGCATCTTATTACACGTTGAAATACTGTTTGTCAGATAGTTTCAGGCAGCGCCGACCCAGTGAGGTCAATTTTTACGTGTCACTATTAGTCCCCCTGTTGTGGGGATGGAAACAGACTTACATGGATTGTGGGGATAATGGCATGATGCCCTTCCTGACGTTCCGCAGTGGGTTCGAACCCACAACATCTAGTTTGTAAGTTCCCAAAGGGCATGCTTGGTTCATTTTCCTCATGTAGTACAATGGCAGATTACTCTAAATACCTACACTGGGTTAAATGCCCAGAGGACTGGTATCGAAGATGATTGAAGGAGGAACCGCATGGTGGTCCGTGTTGTTTCCTCATCTGCTTTGCGTGTCAAAGCAGATGTTATAATGTCCTGTAAGATGGTCCATAAACGAGCCTCAAACCTTTTTACAGTCTTCTGGTTTTCCTTTTTGCCCCATTTGTTCATTTTTCCATTCACGGAGGGGCCGTCGGTTCTGTCACCCGCTGGCTGATAGTCGCTTTTTCCGGCCTTTGTGTGTCTGGTTCGAGGAAAACAGAACTATTCCAGTTCACACTTTGTAAGTGATCTTAACATGTGTACGATAGGAGGGTGTTCCCGTTAGTGATGACATACATGTGTCCTTGTTTAATCCAATGAAATGCACCGGTCTGGGATATTTTGATTGACCTCATTGAGCTTTGATGGTGTGATTCTAAATGATCACGGCGTCTCTTACTTAGGTCCTGTTCTGTGGGAGCAAGATATATCAAGTGTTTAGCTAACATTGAGATGTGCTTAATGTAACCGTGGTTTGTGTCGTTGACAGGTTGCTCACGGTGTTGGGGGTCTGAGAACCCGTCACCTTGCCAAGGGGCCCCGGGCCCGAGGTCCTCCAGGAATTTTCTTTGTCTCTCATTCCCTGTCTGTCTTCCCCCTTCCCCCCTTTCTCTCCGTCCCGACATGTTGACGTCCCACGTACACCATCCTCAACGCTAATTACTGTTTACCAGGATAAATCTTTCGTTCTCTCTCTTTATGTCTCTCTGTCAGTCTGTGTCTGTCTGTCTACCCCTCGCCTCTCTCAGTGTACCAGAGACCAGAGATGATGTGGTAATTACATCTGCCGACGGTCGGTCTGCCACAGACGGTTCCACGAGGCTCTCTGCTTCGGGAGAAATTAGAGACTGCTCAGCACATGTTGAGGGCTGTAATTAGAATAAGTGCTCTGTGTCTGAAATGTGTTTATTTGTTTATTTATGATTCCAACAAACTTCCATTTCTCTTTGTCTCAGGGGGAAGTTGAGGCCCCTCACCATCCTACGGGATGGGTTGTTTTGCTGAATCGCCTCATCACCTGATGAGTTTGGTGTATTGTTTTCTATTGATTTATACATCTGTGTTTATTGGTATGTAGACAACACCGGGAACGGTAATGATGGTTTCATTTAGATCCTATGAAGTTCTGTTGGGAAGTGATCGGTCCCTGTGAAGAGGAGGGGCCTCTGAAGGAAAAGCAGCCCAGTTCCTTTGAGGCGACTGCCAAGTGGGAAGATGGTGAACCGTCGACCTCCTCTAGAGAGACATGGAGGTCAGATGGATATTTTTTATTCCTGTCATTTCACTTTTTAAATCTGGAGCAACAACAAACGATTACATTCATTATAAGCTATTAATTAATTTATTGATAGGTTTTTATTTGCTAATTAATCATTTTGTCCATTGAGTGACAACAACAATGAAAAATGCACATCCTGTGATAATCCATTGATCTTGTGTAACTAGCAGCGGAAAACCAGTATGAAATGAACTTCATAGGAATCCATTTTATGCTGGAGTGAATCAGAGAGATGAGCACATCTGGACGTATGTCAAGCTGTAGCCAGTGTTTGTTTGGTGTTTTTATTTTATAAAGGATTTACTAGAAATGATTCATAAATTAACAAGTTATAGTAGATTAACTTTCTGTTGGTGGACTTGTCCTGTTTCAGGTTGCAGCCATGTTTCAGGATGTTTCCTCAGTGGGTCAACGGCCTGGTTGTGTCACGGAGAAGCTGGGACAGTTTGGGGGGAGAGGTCCTCTGCTTTCCAAAGAAATCTGCAAGGTGGAGGATGAAGCATCAGGACATGAGTGAGTGGAGGCACACACACTGTCGACTGTGGGACTTGTGTAACTGTGTTGGTGCTTGTTTTTAAAGCGCTATTGGTTTTTGTTATGCTGTGGCGTGAAAACTTTGTGGCTCCTCTCTATTAAGATAAAGAACGTCAGACCTCCAGGGTTTACCTTTCAGTATGTGTAGTATATCAGACCTGCCAACCTTGGGAAGATATTTTGAGTACCCCAGTAGACTAACACTCACGTGCTGTCACACCACTTTGCTTTGCACACGGACATTTATCCACTCACCGCCATATCATCAAATTGTTCAACATATCGATTGGCTATGAAGAAAACAATACAATCATATATTGAGAAGAACTCCTTTAATGAAAAGTCTGACAGATAATTTTTTCTTTTGTACATTGGGGGGAAAAACCCGTCTGGGTGTTTTCATGTAACTAGCAAACAACTAAGTTACCGAACAAGTTTAGCAATGTTTCATATGATGTTAACATTACGGGAACATTTTAGATAATTTTGTGCTTGATTATTACTCCCCCTCTTCCCATTTTATCTCTGAAATACAATGCACCCCTCAATCGATGAAAAAGTAATATTACCGCATCGGTGGATGTTTGTGAGTGAAGGTCTTTGGGTCAGGGAGGGGCTAGTCTGCATCATGCTGTTGGTGATAAATGTGAAGCGTCATGATGATGAACCTCAGCTTAGTCGTCTCGCAGTGTGATGTGGTAAAAGAGAGTCAGTGAGGTGTTCAGGAAAAATTGTGAGGCCCAGACAGGAAGTCCAGTGTGGTGGTGTTCAGCCAGGTGTCATAGAGGACCATGTGTGCGCAGGTTTCCTTTCCAAGCCCGCTCTACTCCATCTGACTCCACTGATTCACTCAGCTGGTGTACACGTGGTTGTGTGTCACTAGTTCAGCTGGTCTTTTTTTTTTTTTACAAATCAGCAGTGCACATTGATATGGGCCAATGGAAACATGCGTTTCACTTCAGTTGAGAAACCAAAGTTCATGGTGGATTTGCTTTATTTTTTGATTGACATGTGTCACTCCCTCCCCTGATCTCTGGTGAAATTTAGTTGGGAAAGAGTCAAATATGCTGCCTCTAAAGCAGGACAGGCTCAGCATGACACGGATGAGGGGACTCAAAATGGAAAGCGTTTAGAAAAGTCAAAACCTTCATCACTGAGACAGTACAGAGGTAGGACCGGTGAGATGATCTTAAAATCAGACAGATGTGATAGTGAGAGGATGATGATCCTCATACTGAGGCTGGCAGAGCAACCGCAATGGACGGACACCTTGCAGCCTTTGGGTTTACCTCAGAAGATGAATTATCCCAGCGGCCACACAAAATAATAAGATGGTCTTTTAGTGAAATTGTTCCATGATGGATCTATGCGCTCATGTCAAAACTGCCATTTTTCCACTAAAGTGGAATGAGTTGTCATAGTTTTGCTGCAATAGACTCGACGTAAGGGCAGCGCCGAGCGCCATGACCCAACACGCATAATCAATAAACACATTGGCAGCCATAAGCACAATTATTGTTAAGTTAAGCACAAAATGTTTGAGGTCAGCAGATACGAGGATACAGATGCAACTTGAAAGACAAGTGTGCAACTCCACTGACATCATCATCTGTGACCAGAATGACAACATCTTCATTCGGGTTAGTCTCGGTGGTGGCAGCGTCACCTTCTCCCGGCCAAGCCCGTTTCTCTCTGAGTACAAGCGAGGCCCCTCATATCAGCCAATGTGGCCTTTTAGACCAGACAGCAGCGACTGAAGTAGAAGGCCTGATCTCAGCAGTGAAACCGGTTATTAGTCTCTTGACTGGGAACAATCAAAGTCTGCCTTTTGTCCTTGACTCTGCATAGATAAGGCCTCTGGCAAGGACTTGGCGAGTGCAATGCAATCAAAAAAATGGAAGGCCGTGAATCTGACGGTGTGATGTCATCACTATGAGACACTTGTGTGATATCATAATAATGAGGTAATGGCGGGAGGAGAGCATAAGTTTATGAGTTTGGCACACGCTCAGTTCACCGTCAGCCGACTGCACCAGAGCACTAATGAGGATAGATGGCCTGCCTCTAGCTAGCAGCGTGTGTCCGTGTTTGTGTGCGTGTTCACATGAGAGCACATACATACTCATGCATTGATAAATTGATGGTTACGGGCTGGATGATGTAGTGAAGAAATGGTGGAGGAAGATAACCTGTAGGTGTGAGTGCAGCACAAGCAGGAGAGAACCGAGTTTTAAAGACAACACCCGTAACTGCAGACAACTGCACCCCAGCCACTTAAAGGTTGTGCATTAACTTAGGTTTTAATGTGATTTACGGGTCCGAAAGAGCCAATCGCACTTCAGAGCATGCTGTGCCTGTGCCGGCCCGAAGCTGGCCAGTCTCTCCCGGATTTTACAACCGGAGTGTTACTTTGGTAGGTTTTGCCTTTGTGCATATCGGTTGTGATGTCATTTTACTCACAGCCTTGGTTTAGAGAGTTGGGACAGAGACCACAAAAACTTGACAAGTGTCCAGAACAGTTAATCGATTACGAAAATTATAATGGATGAATGTTATGTCAGAGTACTTATGGATTCCTCAACTACTCATTTTGATGCTAATTGACCATTGAATATTTGTTGTAATGACCGACTCTTGTAAATCCATCTATCCATCATCACCCACTTATCCGAAGCCGGGTCACTGAGTCATGCTGGAGCCTATCCCAGTGCTTATTGGGTGTCAGTGGCCTCTTTCAGCTGGACAATGTGCTATGGAAATAGTTCAGGAATGGTTTGAGGAGCCTGGTGAAGAGTTCAAGGTGTTGCTTTGGCCTCAAAATTCCCCGGATCTCAATCTGATCGAGCATCTGTGGGGTGTGCTGGAAAAACGTATCTTACCCATAATACCTCATGCTCAAAATTCTTTTTGAAGTACTTTGAGCAGACACTAAATTTAAATCAGCAGCATAGTTCAGGAGGTCGGGTGGTCATCGAGTAATCGAGAATTGGTGATTCAATCTCCAGGCCCCTGCGGAACGTGTGTTGAGTTGTTCTTGAGCAAGACACTGAACCCCAAACTGCTCCTCTATTTCCCCATGGCAGCTCTGCTTACTGCTCTTATACAATAGAATGGGTTAAACACAGAGAACACCTTCCAGCCAGCTGGTTAATGATGCAAATAAAACATTTCTATCCTAAATCCGTGCCCGGGCACATCTGAACCATTACTTGTTTAAACAAGTCTCAAATCCTTTGTGGAGGGTGCAGGAGGAAATAGGTTCAGCCTCACAGTTTGACCTTTACCCAGCCTCAAGTAACTCGAACAGCAGAGGAGCACTGCAGTGTGGAGTTAACATTTTTTAAATCTATGTCAACGTCTCAAAGATGTACAACTGTTATGACAGAATCACCACTGACGTACAAATACCAAGACATCACCTCACGCGGCTGGCTGACTGGTGAGCGAGGAAGGAGAATCTGTCGGAATTACTTCTCCTGTGTTTGGCAAGGGAGCAAATCAGTCACACATGTGGAAAATGGTTATTTCTGACACTATCTAATTGGCTGCCGTCTGACATGATGGGTAATGGTGACCTGCCGTTTCATTGTCAATTAGAGGGAGTTTAGAAGAGAAGCCGTGACCTCACCCGAGCCAACACATGTGCCAAAGTCACCCCGCAGAAATGACATCATGGATAATGATGTCATCCCAGGATTCCAGACCCTCTTCCATCCCCACTTATCCTTTTAGACCCACTGCACGTACACACGCACACATGCACAGACACATGCGCGCACACACAAGCAGACACACACAGACATACACATGCATACATACACACTCAGAGACATAGCAGCCATAGACATGTGCACACGCATATATACGCATACACACACACACACTTAGATACATAGACATATGCACACACACACACACATATATACACTTAAACACACATAGATGCACACGTGCATCGACATGCATGCGCACAGACACGCATACATGCGTGTAAACATACACACACACACACACACAGATTCACACACACAGAAAAATAAATCCAAGCAGATCAACCTGGACACACACAGACACACACTCACCAAGCCCGGTCTGTGTGCCTCACCCAGCACTGAGCCGTGATAGAAACAAGAGCACAACATGCAGCAGATGCGATAAGGATGTCATTTGGCTTCAGAACAAATAAACCAAGACTCCAGAGCTAAATATGTCTAGTAATAAGCTGGTGGACCTTCAGGTTCCTGACAGAAGCCAGACCGCAGCTCCCAGATTCTGCCATGCCAGGAAAAAGCAACTTTAAATCAACCTCAAGTCTAATTGCATTGGATGCTCCTTGAAAATGGACAAAAACGGGATTTCTGCACCAGAGTGTGAATTTCCTTTGGTCTGTAGAGAGAGCACCGTGCTGAGGGGAGAACACAGCGGGAAACAGAAGGGACTCATGCTACCCTGACTGTGCAAGTGTGTGTGAGGGTGGATTAGCTCAGGAGGTCACCATTCCATCTCAGGTCTTGAAGAGTTGAGGGTTCAGTGTCTTGCTCAAAGGCACTTGACACATTCTTCATATGAAGAGAAGTTGCCCAACAGCTAGATCTAGTATATTTACATTCTGCATGTTTATTTATATGCACTGTCCCTATCAAAGAGATTATTATTATTATTATTATTATTATTATTATTATTATTATTATAATATCAGTGTTTTATGCTGTAAACTGTTTAAGGGAGTTGTTCCTTATCTGATGTGAGGGTCTAAGGACAGGAGGTTGTGTTACTGTGAAGCCAACTGAGACCCATGTGTAATCTGTGATAATGGGCTACACAAATAAGATTGACTTGAGATACGGCAGTCATTCAGTAAGTAGAGAGTTGGTGGTTTAACCCCCCGGTTCCTTTTAAAGTATGTTGAGGTGCCTTTGAGCAAGGAATTATACCCCGTACTTCTCACCACGTGCAGCTGCTCACTGCTCCTGTGCTATAGGATGGGTTAGATGCAGAGGACACATTTTATTATACGTATGAGTAATGACACGTAAAGCTTCTCTAGGAGAAGGATGAACCAGTGCACCTCTCTGCTCTCTAAATGTTGAAATGGAGATATTATCCATGTTTTACTGCATGTCAAGGAGGTGATGTCTGTACCAACTCTGTTGTACACCTGTGTACATGTATGCCCCCCCCTCTTTCTCTCTCTCTCTCTCTCGAACCCATGCACAGATTCCCCCAAGGGCTCCTTGCCCATTGCCTGACCTTAGTAACTATGTGGCTAATTTGAAGCATGTGGCGGCAAATTGGAAACACTGAGCTTTTAAAACTGTGGACTTTTCTTTTGCACATGGTAATTCCTCCCAGGAGATTTCATCAGATGAAATGACCCACAACATGTCAATGCTAACGGGACGTGAGAGTCCAGGGGGCAAGAAGGGTTGGTAATGAAGGGTGGAGGACAGGGAAAATCCAATACTGTTAAAACGTATGTCTTAATAAAACAAAAGCATCCCTGCTACTCCTCTGTCTCACTCTCTGGTTCCTCTCTGACAGACTCAGTCTCACATGTACATGGACACAGACACACATGGAGACCTTTCTTTGCCGGCTCTTTGAGGGAGCGTTCCGTGTCCCATACAACAGGTGCGTGGAAGGCAGGTGTTTGTGTGCTGTCTATGTGTGAGCTGTGTTTGTGTGTGTGGGAGAGCGAGAGAACCATGCGCTGCATGGCTCTTTGTCACAGAAGGGCAAGGGGATGGGGTTCTGGCCTGGATCCGTGTCTCACTCTAGGTGAATTCCTTAACCTGCCCCCTGCAAAAAATGTCTGCTTTAAATAGTCGTTTTATGTGTTTGAAGTCCTAAAAAATTTAATTTGGTTTAACCTATTGAGATGGAATAATGATAAATAATAACAATAATAATCTCCTTTATCGGGACAGTGCATATTAATGAACATTTAGAATGTAAATTTGTCAGATTTAGCCAGCTGGCTAGTTTTCATCTGTTGTCTCAAGCAGTCAGGGGTTCAGGGTCTCTGACATGCTTTGACATGCTTTCTGAAACAAACAGGGTTGAACCATCGACCAATCTTCTGATAATAAATGGTCGCCATACCCCAGCTCTCGCTTTTTATATATATGAAATCAGGAAGAACACAATCAAAAAGCTGAGCTGAAGTGGACTAAAGTAAGACTGCCCCTCATCAGACATGAGAATGTCATCTTTGCTACAGTCCGAAATAACGTCTTTCTGTTTGACTTGCTAAGCTGACTTTGATCACTGTGAATCCCAGACATCCGGTTCGGACCTGGATTTAATCTGTTAATATGTTTGTAAAGGGCTTCCGTGAACTTGTCTAACTTCCTTGTCGCAACAACTTTTCTTTGAAAAGCCTGCAGCCACCCGTCTCATTCCTCAGTGCCGGGCTGCTACCGTTGAAAGTATAACATGCCGATGTTTCACTTTGGTTTAGGAAAGTCCTGTTCAACAGTCAATGTTAAAATTAGCCACTACAAAAGCATCCCTGACTTGGATTGCTGTGGATTAGCTACTGCTAAAGGACGTTTATTGCACAGTAATCCTCAGGACAGTGTTGTTAAAACCCAGTTTTCTACATGCAAGAGGGGAAATCATCATGGAGAAACCCTTTCAGCTGTCACTAAACATTAATGGGGGCCAGGGTAGCTCAGCGGTAGAACACATGTTTTAGGAACTAACAAGCAAGAGGCTGCAGGTTTGATTCCATCGCAGGGCATCAGGAAGCACATCCGGCCTTAACCCCTGATGCCTACCCTGGGATGGACTGTCAACCCAGCCAAGGTGTTTCTCTGCCAGATGAGTGCTGGAATAGGCACCAGCAGGTCTGTGATCTGACTTCGGATAAAGAGGTGGACTATGACGTGACATGACATGACTTAATGCAAATCAAATGACCTCATCCAGATTTTGGAGGCCTGCATTGCTTGAAAGGGATATTTCCGCAGTAATGATCTGTGTCCTCTATCTGCTGATCCTCTATCTGGTCTTTTAAAGCTAACTGTGTTTTTCATTTAGGGAGAGAAATCGATGCTCCCTTACCAAGAGAGCCATTCTGTGCCTACATGTACCAGCATGCATTGTATGAGTTACTCAGAGTCAGGGAATAGCAAACAAACATCTCGGTCAATATCTTTGTAGTTCTTCTGGTGACCACTGTTTTCAGTCAATGGTGGATTGAGCTGTTTTTCTCGAGTGGCCTATGGTGATGCAGACAACATACACATACACACACACATATATATGTGTGTGTGTGTAATAATAGTTCCCATATCCATGTCACAAGGGGAAATTTGCAATTCTCTGCATTTGACCCATCCTGTTGTATAGGAGCAGCGGGCAGCCACCTGGGGAGCTGTTAGGGGGCGGGGTCAGTCTCTTGGTCAAGGACACCTCAACATGCTTTTTGCAAGTTCAAGTATCAAACCTGCAGCCTTCTGATCTCCAGACGACCACTCTACCCACTGAGCTGTGTGTGTGTGTGTGTGTGTGTGTGTGTGTGTGTGTGTGTGTGTGTGTGTGTGTGTGTGTGTGGGTGTGTGTGCGTGTGTGTGTGTGTGTGTGTCTGTGGGGGTGTGTGTGTGTGTGTGTGTGTGTGTGTCTGTGTGTGTGTCTCTCTCTGTCTCTCTCTGTGTGTGTGTGTGTGTGTGTGTGTGTGTGTGTGTGTGTGTGTGTGTGTGTGTGTGTGTGTGTGTGTGTGTGTGTGT
>OMLC01043054.1:0-17186 GCA_900302585.1 Regalecus glesne | reverse complement strand
CCCTCAGTCCCTGTCTCTTTCCAATTAACTCAGACATTTGCTCTGTCTCTGGCTTTATCCTCTGATTCTAAGACCCACACATTGTTTCTCATTCATCTTCCAATAACTGCTTTCTTCCTCTGACACGACTGCTTCTGATACCCAAATGATCCTGAATATGCACGCACACACACACACACACACACACACACACACACACACACACACATACATACACACACACACACACACAGAAGAACCCACCCTTCTTCTCCTGCAGGCTGTCGGCTTGAATTGTGTAGTCAGACAAGCTCACTGTGTGAGTCAGTCTGGATCCTTAGAGATGGCATGCATTGAAATAAGGGCTCGGAGAGACGGCACGGTGCACAGTGATGAATACCCATTTCATGAGCTCCTCTTCAGATAGCAGGAGAGTTTCTCTCTCCCATCAGCAGCCTTCTGCAGCTCCTTGCCTGGTGTTGAATATTGAATAGTCTTAGATGTGTTTCCGAGGTGCTTCGAGTTGTTATTGTCTCTATGCTAGCCTGTCTCCTTATCTTGCCCCGTTGTTGGCCTTATTTTGTGTGTGCACGTGTGAGTACAGTGACGTTTGTGAGAATGTGCTCATTGGTTTTTATTTACCTTTATCTTTCTCCGGTGACTGATTTATCTATATCTTGTGAGTTTGTGTTTGTGTGTACACACAACTTTGTTGATACAAATCCACACATGCTTATCTCGACATAGTTATGCTTTCATTTATTTACCTCTTATATGCACTCACGCTAGCGTGTGAATGTACATTTCATGTGCTACCTTTTAACCTTACATGCACACACGGACACCTTCTCTACAGCATACTTCCTGCCCTCAGTCTCAAAGCGGATTTCTCTTCATAGTTTGGCTGCTTCATTTCTATGCTGACAGTAGATGGTACTTGAAAACAGCAGGTGTCTGCTTCTAAATGGAACTATGGTGCAACCCCTCACATGCACCCACACACACACATTTCTCACTCTATGTCCCTGAGGTGCCCTGGTGCTCCATAGTGTCCTGGCAGCTATACAGCGGCCACAGTAATGGCAGGCTCATTTTCATACTGATGAGGTGGCTGCTCGCTGCAGCTGGTTGCCGGGTAGACCCGAGTCGTCTTCTCTCTGCTCGCTCCTCTCTCCGGTGTCACCATGAAATTTTAATGACCCCCCCCATCCCCCACATTTTCTCCACTTCTCATTTTTCTTATCATTCTCTCTGGTGTCTTGTGCATCTATGGATATCATGAGACTCGCTATTCAACTAGACAGAAGCAGTGTCCCCAGGTAAAACAAGTAGAAAACAATGGTTATATAGTTTTGAACCCAAAAGGTGTTTGTTTTTGTAAAAAAAAAAGTTCTCTTTAAGAGGCCCCGCTATGTGTTTTTATACTTATGGAAGACCACCACCAGTCATGTCCTCTTGGCTTCATCAGGTTGGCAGCTCAGGCTTATACTTAGCTCGTATTCGTGAATAACAACACTTGTATTTTAATAGCAGGTTTTGCTGTGCATTTAATACAAACTGAAAAGCTCCTGAAGCGAGCTGCAAGTCTGTAATTATATATACATTATTTTTGATAAGAGACAAGTCTTGACCCATACCGTCCACAGTCACAGTGTTTTCTTGTTTGCCAATGTGAATAAATGTGTTGCAGTTGAAAGTTTTGGTTTTGTTGGCAATCAGCTGCTGGTTGCTGACAAGATATGTAGTATGTCCTGCCTATCTGTGGACTATAATTTCTGCCACAGCTATATATTAACTTGCTTAAACAGGAAGTTGAACAGTACCACTGTTGTTTGGTTGCTAGATGTGTGGTTACAGATTTATGGTGCTCATTTTGTTTTATGCTATTTCAGTGCCCCCCAACAGGGTGTTATATTTGAAACACTAGTCAGACCAATGGATTCTGTGTCTTGCAAACGCTACTTTTAGATCTTTTGTCAAATTCCCTCTGTTTAGATTTGTTTCAGTCATTGCGCTGTTTTACATGATGTTTTTAAATATGGGTTTTAAAGTCACTTCAAGATTCAAGATGTTGTCACTCGGGTTATATAAGTAACACCATGAGGTATAAATAAAGGTATGGATAAATATCTATCAGTCAAGTATAAAAAGCAATAATGGGTGTATATTTCTGCTCCGAAAAATGAGAAAGTGCTCAGAAATGAGGAAGGGCTGTCTTGCCCTTCAAGTCTGGTTCAAGTCTGCTCTGAAATCGAAGATGTTTTGGAAGCATGGGGACTCCCTTTGTTGAAATTGTCTCGGTCTTTTCTTCCCTTCTTTTTTCCAGGAAGAGGAAGCCAGAGAAGAAGAAAATGGGAGAATCGAGCCAGTTGGACGAGCAGACTCCTGCATGGATCACCCCCCTGTGAGGTCACTAGAGTAAGTCTTTAGTCAGGGACTGGTGCCCAAGAACTGACTTTCATTTTACTTACCCATAACCTACCTCTTTTCCAATCTACCTCAATGTCAATAAAGCTGAATTGAAAAATTACACTGGACTGCTGACTGGAGAGAAAGATGTTTCTAAGATTTTGTTCCAGAATGGGATACCCATCATTTCAGTAAAGTCACAGTTGTGTTTGAATAATACATCTTTTTGCAGTGGATGCCATCCAAGCTACGCTCGATCTTTGATTGTATCTTGGGTAATACTGTTATTGTGTAGAATGGTATTTCCTATGGCTTTGGTGAACTTGAGTTGAGAATGTCGTGATGGCTTCTCTAAATAGATAAACGAGATGGATTGTTATTGATTTTTTTTCTTTGTTGCATCTTTCTAACCTCAGTTGAACGGGTACAGTTGGTACTCTCTTCCACCAATGATGTCATTGCAAGCAAAACTTTCACATGTTTAATGCTCTAATCCTTAAATTTTGCTTTAAGAAAAAGTCGTTATAAGGACTTGTTTCCATAAAGGATTATCTTGCAGACTCAAGTCTCACTAGCCCATCCTGCATGTAGCATAAAAAATGGCTTTTGTGTTGCTAATTTACTTTGTTGCACGTTTCCAGCTTAATCTGCAGGTACTGTGTCTCATGTGATGTCTGACTGAGACTGGCTTCCATAACTCTTCCATCAAGAGCCTTTTTTTCAGCTCAACCATGGTATTAGATAATATATAAGGTTGTGTCATGGGTGGATCTTTTAGGTGCAAAAGAAAAAAGTCACAGTTGAAGGTTCAGATAACAATTGAGTTGGATGGTCGTTTACAGTTCTTTACAAAGGCAAACAGTAGCTGTTTCTTTGTAAATTAAAGGTCAGACGTCATAACTAGGGTTTAAATTTTGAATCAACAAAAATCTGACCCATTAAATTACTTTCAGCCCACTACCACGCCAGCAATTACTTTCCTGGCAGGAGACCCTGGAGTCAAACAGTTTTTGGCCTTGCAGGGTAGAATTCATATGGAAAGCCTTGACTCAAAGACTGATATTAAAACGGTGAAATGGAACATAGATGCTGTGCTAGTAGTTTAATCAGCAACTTTTCAGTGTGCTACACTGCACACAAATTAGAAAAGGCCAGTGAAGCTTTAATGTTGCCAAAAGCATCAAGTCACTGTCTGGGGATCTTTTGCTATTTGTTTTGCGTCTTATTAAATGAAAGTTTTCTTTCCACTAATAATCTGATTTATTATCATATTGGGTAGATAAAATAGCTTTTTTTCAATGTCATTGGCCATTGTCGAGTCTTTGCATGCAGAATGATAACATTTTATTTTGACCTTATTTTCACATTTGTATACAGAAGTTTTAGTGATGAACACTGATCTGTATTGGAACAAGTAGAGAGTTGCGTTTATTTTATATTTACCAATGTATCAATGCAATTGTAGAAACGCCTGAAACATGGTCTGTGGTTAACACATGCTTAAAAGTTTTTGACATTTTGTTCAGAGAAATATTTTTTTCTCAAATACACACTAGGTTTTCAAATATGCATCCCTGGATATGAGTGAAGAACTAACCTTTGGTTAATCTGTGAACAGTGCTACTACAAACAGATAAAAATGTCAAAATAAAGGACAAATGATGGATTGTTGCTCTTATAATAAAATAATCAAATCTCATTAGCTTATGTTAAGCTGCAGATCCTTATTAGAGGCATATATTAGAAAAAAAATCTTAATTTTTCTTATGAAGAGCCATAAGAAACCACTGGTCAAAACTGTTGACATGCATGTTGGATATAGGAAATGAAACTGGACCACCCCGTTAGTGTTATCTGTCCCACTTACATGTTCTTTAATAGAATCATCATCGAAATAATGTTCACTGGAGGCTTTGGGAGAAGCTGATTCCTCACCAATCCTTTGTTTGTCCCGGCACATGTGTTTGGTTTGTTTGGACTTCTCTGTACTTTCATTTTGTTATTTGTCTCTCCTCCTTACATTCTTCTTGTTTCTTATTTATTTGCACCACTATGTTTTGTCTTCTTCCTTTCCCCTCAATTCACTCATTTCCTGTTGTTCTTTTTACCAAACATGTTGGAATCCTCCTCACTCCCCAAAACCCCCCACACCTTTCATCCATCCCTCACCATATCCCAGAGATATAGTCAAACTGGTGGAGGTGTCCAACGACGGGGGGCCCCTTGGGATCCACGTGGTGCCTTTCAGTGCCAGGGACCGCAGGTAAAGATGTTGTGCGGGGGCTCAAAACTAGCTACTGGGGCCAGGGGACGGGGCTAATATCATCTGCATCCTCACATGGTGATCTTTTATTAGCTTTGGCATTGACATGAGCACTGACTCAGGTTATCATGTCAAGAAGCTATTTGCTAGTTTACAGCAATCAATCGAATTTTCCTCATGCTTGTCAGTGATTTTTTTTCCCCCCATGGCTCTTGTTATAATGTTTTTACATGATGAAAAGCCTCTGATTGAGAACTTTACTAACCCACACATGGGAAATTCGTTTGATCCAGTGCTCCAGATGTGGACACCATAAAGTCCACAAGAGAAGCAATAGAATAAACAATAAACCCACAGCATAATCATAATAAAACCCATTTGATCACACTGAGACAGAAAAAGAAAGTAAATTCAAATCAGCAAAATCAAATTGATATACAAGTCCAACACTGTGAGTGACCAGCTAAGAGGCTTGTCGGCTAAACCTGCATGTTATACAGACTGATGATTTGAGGAACAAAAGAGTTATGGTATCTGCTTCACATTAGATTTTTTTAATATTTGTAAAATTATTTCGCTGGGTCAGCTAGATGCTGCAGCTGAATTTGGAATGAAGGGACCTAAGTGGGTACTATTCTATAAAACGTCCCTTGTTTTTGGTGGATGAGTTTGGTGAAGAGGCTGATGAATTTTTCTTTGATGATGCCTCTAAAAGAAATTCCCAAAATTAAGTTTACTCTCTATCTTAATACTAATGTATTTGTATGTTTTAACCATTTTCCACTGTTTCACTGTTGAATTTTGTGATCGGTACTCTCGTTTTGTTCTTTCTGTAGTCAATTACCACCTCTTTTGTTTTCTTTAAGTTTATCCGTGCACCACTATACAAAAGCTGTCCTTTCCTATACAAAAGCATCAAGAGAAGTCTGACATGGTTTCAGTGAACCCACTATTGTCTCATCTACCTACTTGTAAAATTCGTGCGATGGGTTCAGGGGTAGGCATTGGGTACAATGTGTAGAGAGAGAGGTCTGTTTAACACGTCACTAATAGTCTCCATGTTGTGGGGTGGACACAGACTTAGAGCTTGGGGGATTAAGTCTGGATGCCCTCCCTGACCACCGCACGGTGGGTTTGCACCCACAGCCTCTTGCTTGTCAGTTCCCAGGACTGGCGAAATTAAACTGCCTTACAGAGTGCCCAGCTCACTTTTCTGTGTGAAAAGGCAGAATTGGACCCTAGTTTTTGTGTGCAGTTCACAAGAAAACCATTAACTCACTAAAGCAGCAGAGATTTGGCCCCTGATTAAAGACAATCCAATTCATATTTGCCAGTTTGTCCACTATGAGATGAGGTTATATGGTGTCGAACGTACTGCTGAAGTCAATAAACAGGATTTCAGTAACTTTCAGGCTATATAGAAATGCACATAAATAAGACGTGCACATTCCACAGACTTGCACACGTGTATACACCCACACGTACACACACTTACCCGCAGATAGATGCGAAAGAATGAGAGTGATGTCCCAGGTGGTTTATATACATATATACAGAACGTTTGAGGGGTTTTTTTCAATATAGATGGTACAATCCAACAAAAATTATTCAACTGAAAATTCACCTAGGAATTTAACTATTGACTTTTGAACAGAATGTTTTTTTTAATGCCTTAATCGTATGACAGCCACTTCTTGGTCAAGGTTGGTCTAAATGGTATATGACAAACAGCTTAGTGTAGTTGTTACTCGTTATATGGGTCTATATTGCGGAGTTCAAAATGGCAGTTTTAGGTATTTGGTCAAGGTTTTCATCGATGGAAGGGAATGCAACATAGCACTAACAGTGGAAAAAGTGTCCAAACTCTATGCATGACTTTGCACTTAACTCAATAATAATAAAAACTGTCTACAATACTGGCAGTGACGCTTGACTGAGATCATGTCACTTTCTTACTGACCGACTTAATCAACCTAAAAGCTCATTTACAATGCACTTTTTCTTTCATCGGGGAAAATGTCAGGGCAAGCGTTATCCCAAGATTAAGATGGCCAACTTTCATCAGAGAAATAGCCCCCAGCGTCTAAATCACATTGTGTTCCTACTCAAATGCAATCAGGAGAATTTTGCTCTTAACTTTCGTGACTCCTTGAACTTTTTGTCCTCTTTATAATCACATTTCCATCTGTATTGAATTATAAGGCTTTAGTAAGGCTATACATTAAGGCCTACAAATAACCCACCTTTATATCAGAAGCAAAATTCTCTCATGGCATCACAAATATTAAAAGCTTCAGCATGCACACACAGACATGGCGATTTACTAAGGAAGACTCAATTTGGTTAGCGCAGTGTCTCCCATATACTACGGTTCATAATCCACACATCGCCCTTTCAGGTGAAGTTAGCTTCTTGCTGCGGCCATGCGGGGAGGCATAAGCTGGTTTGCCACGGTGGATTATGAGTTGACAACTGCTGTGCCACCGCAGGATGAGAGGATCGCAATATGACAGTAGCATTCCTCCAAATCCCTTCTCCAAACCAAAATTTGTTCTTGAAATGGACTTATTTTTGCTTAAATACGTTAGCACAGATAATAGGGAGTCATAGTCCTGGGGGTCGAGGAAATATCACCTGCGTTGAGAGGAACTCCCACGCCCACAAGTAAGGTTTTATGAAAGCGGCGGCTGCTTTTGAATAGGCAGTGCTCCCACACAGCTTCTAAAGCACCCCTGTATGAATGGAGGCCGCTAACAACTGTGATTACTCCCTTCCGTAAACCATGTCGGTACTGTGGCAATGCAAATGATATGAGCAGCATACTCTACACTGCATATTGACAGCCAGATACAGTAGAGGTAGGAATGTGGCACTCGAGGCTTTCAAGGACACAATCCTACATTGCTGAAAGAGTCTGACAGCTCAAAGACCACATCTAGAGAAATTATTGCATCAGTTGAAGGAATTATGTAAAACAAACTATTATTATCATTTTATAGTTTCCCAGTTCTCTTTTATGGCCCTAAAAGCTGACAGAGAAGTTAAGTTCAAAGCCCTTAAACAGAGTGAGAGATCTGTTTTTACATGTCACAAGTAGTCCCACGTTGTGGGGTGGACAGGGACTGAGATGGTACTTGGGGGATTAAGACCAGATGTCCATGCTGATATCCCACAGTGGGTTTGAACCTGCAGCCTCTGCCTTGTCAATTCCCAAAGTGTGTGCTCTACCACTGAGCTACTGCATGCAGAGTAAACATGTATAATTGATTCTGGTATGGTATATGCATGTGGTTTTCAAACTGGTCTTCTGGGACCAGCCGCACCCCTACTGTCAGACCTGGCATAACAGATGAATGTAATTACCTACTTGGCAAAATAAAAATCAGTGGTACTGTGGGTGTCAGATGACTGATTTGAAAATCACTGCTATATACAGTACTAGCCACCAACTTGCTACTGACTGATTCTGAATCCTCTGCTACTTGCATCACTATAGGATGTCTATCTGGTGAGCACTTAAACTCACCGCTCTTGGCATGACACTATGAAATTATCACTGTTTAGTCCTTTTAAAGATGTTAGTAAGCT
Source organism: Regalecus glesne (assembly GCA_900302585.1). Lineage (NCBI taxonomy): Eukaryota > Metazoa > Chordata > Actinopteri > Lampriformes > Regalecidae > Regalecus > Regalecus glesne. The sequence goes on along the minus strand of OMLC01043054.1, from coordinate 8,947 downwards.
GACACAATGTTTGCTAAAATTTGTAAGTGGCTTAGGATAAAAGTGCTAAATGATAAAGTGTACTGAAGAGGCAAAACTATGTATAAACAAATGGGAACTTTTAGTAACACTTCCAGTCTGGTAGGGTCAGACAACCACTCGAGGTCCCAGTTAAAATGTTTTGTATAACCAGGGTTTCTGGAATTATGAGCTCAATGATGTCGACATAGTGGTACTCTTTCCTTCCCCAGGCAACAGAATAGAAGCCATGTTAAAACCATTGAGAACTTCTTGCTTGACGTTAATGTGTTTGTTGTTGATGTGAAATGTTGCAGGACTCTAGGCCTGTTGGTCAAGCGTCTTGAGCGAGGAGGCAAGGCTGAGCAGCAGAGTCTCTTCCAGGAGAACGACTGTATCATCCGTATCAATAATGGAGACCTGAGAAACATTCGCTTCGAACAGTAAGAAAACACCCCCATGGAGCCCCTCCCTCTCTATTTCCCTGAAGCTCCAGTGGTCCCCTGACCTCCTACTTCATTTGCTTGGAGGATTTCATCGGCTGGCCTCTGCTCATTTCTTCCAGCAAATGCTTAAATTCAACTCAACTTTTCTCAACCCCCTGGTCTTTGCTCCTCAGCTGTGTCCCTTGTACTCCCCTCTTATAGCTTCGGTTCTCTCATTTGGTCTTCCTTCATCTCTGCACTGCTTTACGTCTCTTCTCTCTGCTGTCTCTCATCTCCTAACCTGCTCACATTCTCTCATCTCCCTCCATCCAGTGCATGGGCCATGTTGCTGCCCATAACTACTGCAAACTAAACGGCACCCACTTGTCTCTCTTTAGGTGACACCCCAAATTGCTCTCATGCAGGCCTCTCTGCATCAGTTCCCTTTCTATCTCATTAATGGCTCCATTGGATTCTTTTTATGTAGTATTTCTGCTTTGTCTGTGGGACACCTGCCGCTACCTCAGCCTAATGCCAATACCTTCTGGTTTTCAGCACTGTTCTCATCTATTTACCATTTTTTCTTACCTAACCAGCAGTTATATGCTAACTCTCCTTCCTCTCTCTGCTCTAGACATGAGAGACCCACGCTCACTTAACAGAACAGTCCAAATCCAGTTATGCATGTGTCCTTACAAACTGTTACACTAATCAGCATCAATGGGTTGCTCACATAGGCGTGGGTTATAGAATCAGAATCACTTTATTGGCCATGTAGATTTTCCCCTACATGGAAATTGAATTCAGTTTCATGGCTCCCACAGGTACATCACATAGAATAACAACACACACATATTCAGATGTATACCAGAGCATTGGCTATTTACAGACAAAAGTGAGATGAAAAAACAGTGTTTTTCAGTTGCATCCTCATAGTGACCAACAGAATTGGCGTGTAGTGAGAAAAAGGCTAAATTCAAAATGAAATCAACCTTTTTCCCCTGATCTTTATTTAGAATAGGTAATTAAAGACTATATAAGCTGAATTGAGACGGTATGTTCTCAACTATATTTCATTGGAGTTGTGAATAATGTAAGGTTAAGAAAAAAAAATCACCCACACACAACAGAATCACCAGACAGAAACATGCTGTTGGATCATGTGTAAGATTAACTGTCCTACATTTTTGTTTTTCCCTGGCAGAAGACTTATCTAATCCCAGCTGTGACAAAGTGTCCCAGCTGACAGTATCCCCATGCTATAGCTGAAGTGACGGATGGCAGTAAGGCTCCCATGCAAGATTAAACACAAGATAAAACACAGACAGATTCGCCATTTAACGAAAGTTTCACCTAGCTCTTTTTTCCTTACAGTATCTGGTGAAAAGAACAGATTACATTTTGTCCGTTTCTAAATCCAATCTAAAATCAGTCGCCAGCAAAAAAAACTGCCCCCCTTTGGGAGCAAGGCGGCTGGGCAAAAGTCAGCCCTGGAATTTAGCTTAAAGACCCTCCAGGGGCCCCAAATGTACAATGGCATGGGAGGGGGAAGTGGTTGAAAGTGGGAAGCATGACATTTTTTTCTGGCATCCGCTCAGCTGTCAAGGGTGGGAGGATGAGCGAGAGCGCTGACATACCACATTCAATTTTATTGAAACAGGTGTCGCTAACAAGGCCTCCCCGTTACAGGGTGTTGACAGCATACATAAGTTTCCATTCACACCTACTGAACATTAGCTGATGCTGGAGAGGCTTTAAAGTGATTTTTCTGCAGCCATTGGATGGGTAGACCTTTACTTCATCTGATGTTAAATGAAAGGATTATGTGAAGGGGCTGTCAGGGACCACTAGTCCGCTTTTGCTCTTCTTTCTTGCAAGATGTGATAATTATCATGTCAGCCTGTGCAGGTGGGCGAAGACAGATATGTCTGTTATTTGCGTGTGATTGACACGGGGTCTCTTAGAGACAGGTGTGTGTATGTGTGTTGTTTGTGTTGGAGGGGTGTTAGAGAGATTGTTGCAAAATTAGAAAGCATATGAATAAGACTTGATGAAATTTTCATTTTCTAGCCCTGCTGTCTCAAGGGAACATATAAGGAAAATAAAAAGGGACCAATAGGTTATTGGAAAACAAAACATTCTACAGGGACCACTGCCGGATGAAGGCAGTTTCCTCTGATGGTACTCGAATTGAATATAGACAGACTATAATGTACATATGAATCTGTGAAAATATTCATTTGTTCTGTGTTTGCGTTTTGTGAATACATGTGGCCATTGTGTCATTCAAAGCCTTTTCTCTCCCTTGTCTTGCCTTTTCTCCCTCTGTCTCCCTTTTAACCCCCCCCTGTTATGCCCCTCTTGCTTACCCTCCTTCTCAGAGCCCAGAACATGTTTCGTCAGGCAATGCGTTCCCCGGTCATTATGTTTCATGTGGTGCCATACTCTATGAAGGCCCAGTATGAGCAGCTGTCCCACAGTGAGAGGAACCCAACCTACAATTCGGGCCGCTTCAGTCCCGAATCCCTGACGGGTAGCACTGTCCCTAGCATTGACCTCACACCACAGAGGATGTCCCGACATGGATCCCAAACCCACCCTCATACCCAGCCGCACCCTCATCCCCACTCCCATCCTCACCTTCACCCGGAGCAGGGTGAGGCTTACCCACCTATGCCTCACCCAGCAGTGTCTGCAGCCAAGCCCCCTTCAGGTCATGCCTCCTCACCACAAAGGGTGCTCAACTCCACTCCCATAGGGGGATATGCGAAGAAAGTTGGGAGGCGGTTCAACATCCAGCTGAAGAAAGGTAGGGTTTAAAACTACCATTGATAAATAAAATATTGTACAATCTGAATTCCCCTTCCACCGAATCAAACAATAGACAAAAAAGATAGATGAAAGATTCAATTCAAAAAAGTATAGTTGCAATGATGAGGTCAGGGCTGTAAAGACTCAAAGGTCAGGAGGGTGATTTTCTAGGTAGGACTTCATGCACTTGATAGTTGAAGCAGTTCAAAAATGAGGAAAGAAGGTGTTCAGAGTTTGAGGTGTAGAGCCACTATAGCTTAGAAATCTTCCTGAACCTTACTTCAGCCTGGACTGGGGACTGGCATGGAATCCTTGGTCAAGTCTCCAGTCAAGGTCACCTGAGGTTCATAAGGAGACTCGTAACAGGAAGGTTGCCGATTCAGTTCCTAGCGTGACAGGGAAAAATATAAAGAGTGGAAGTGTATATGTGAGGCTTTTTTCTCTGCCTCATTGAAGTACCCTTGAGTGAGGGAGTGAACTCCAGCTGCAGTTCAGTGGCCAATAGTACATAGGAGACAGTTGTCATATTGGGTAAATCCCAGCGTATAACTGTTAGTGTGAATTAAAACTGGGTAATATTCAGTATTATTGTTTATCATGCTAAGGTGTTATATCGGGACAAAATTGGTCATTTATATTTTGATACACACATTTGCGGTCTAAAATGACTATAAACTATTATCCAAAATGTTCATTAAATATGGTCTGGAATATTTGCAGAAGTATGATTTGAAAATGTGACATAACCTATGTAACCCAGGTTATGTCTAGCTTTCCTCAATCAAGACACATAGGGTCATATTCATCAAACTTAGCGGTAAAATCATTGCACCATGCGAAGTCAACGCCTCAGTAATCTGAGCTATTTCATAGAAGCAGTGTGCTGGTGGTGGTTGGTGCCTCAGGGATGGCCCATTGTAATTCTCAGCATTGGCTGACAATGAAATCCAGTTAAAATCAATATGTAAATGAAGCTTTACATATTTAATACCTTCCGATTATCCATGGCTGCATGCAAATACAAGGGATTTCGATCTCGATTGATCAGAAAGATGAACAAAACCAATGTTTTTGACAGCACAAGTTCATATATTAAAATAGATTTTCCTGTCCAGTAACAAAACATATTCATAATCTAATGACTTGATTTCCCTTCTTTAACAAGTTGCTCTCTCCCTCATTCAGTCACGATGCCATGACTGCAACATCTGCCATAAACCCAAATCAATTAGATTGAAATTGCCCTTAAGTGAGAGAGGTTCCATTTTATGTCACAATTATTTTGCAAGTTGTGGGAGTGGACACAAACGTAGATGGAGTATGGGCATTAAGGCCGGATGCCCTACATGATGCTGTGTTGGGTTTGAACCAGTAGCATCTGGCTCATCAGTTTCCAAAATGTACGCTGTACCCTTTAGCTACCATGGCTCCAAATATGCCTTTACATATGGTCTGAAATAGGCAGTTGAAAATACAGTACCAAAGTTACTGCTTAATTTAGCTATTAACATTTGTTTATTTCGTTTATTAATTAAAAATCATGCATATAATTATGAATTGGAAATATTAACACCAAATCAAAGAGAGCTGTGTTTTACCACAACTATGTTTTTTTAATTCATCGCTTCTGGACATGCAAATCAACAAAAGGTGGCAGTGTGGTTGAACAGTGATTTAGGAAAGTGATGCTGTTTCACTGTTATCTACCACTGCATCAAATCTTCAATTTCATGAATATAAACATTTAAAAACATTGTTATCTCTAATTCTTTCTGGAAAAGGACAATAGCTGATTGTTAAAGAGGTTCTTTAAGGAGTTGTTCCTTATCTGATGTGAGGGTCTAAGGACAGGAGGTTGTGTTAATGTAAAGTCCACTGAGGCAAATTGTTTTTTTGTGATAATGGGCTATGCAAATGAAATTGACTTGACTTGATTTAACTTCAAATAAAGGATCCTGTGGTGATCAGATTAGGACTGTTAAAAAAAGAGAGACACTGAAAATGTGATGTTGAATACACTAGATATTATTTGGACAGACCCAAACGATTAGCCTTAGTACACAAGATGGTGTATTACATTGCCTCAAGCACTTGCATTAAGTATTCTGACCCGTCGTGTTGAATCTTTGCTGGCAAGCCTGCAAAAACTACCCTCCGTGCTCGGCATTCAAAGAATTCAGCTTTTCAGAAATGAGAATGAACCATTGTTATTTTCTTAGCTTCTGAAGTGCAACTGAATAAACAAGGAATTGCTGTTTTAGGAAAGGACAGGGTGTTCAGAACCGTAGAGAACAGAGAAGCATGCAAAATTTGAGCGATGACTCAACAGGCTGAAGTACATGTTAAGTTCACTGCAAAGCTTTTGGCAGTATAAAGTAAGTAGTGAGACAACTGAACAGAAAAAAACAACAGGTTTGGAACAGGTGAAAAGCCACAGCAATATCCCATGCCAAGAGTAACACGTCAGCAGATCTCTGCCTTTGACTGACAGCTGGCGCAGTTGGTCTCCAACTCTGCCAACAGGATACCAGGTGTTGGTGCCTGGGCCCATGCACCCCAGGGCCTGGTGCTGAGCAGCCACTAGTCCCTGTTCACTGTCAAATGCCACACTGTTGAGCCCAAAAAGACTGCAGCATTTGCCTGCTTGAGTTTCAACCAAAGGATGTCTCCTCCCTTGGGTTGAGCATCAAGTCGGGCAAAATAAGCAAGTAAATAAATTAAAAGGACCAGCCAGTTGTCGTTAATACCATTCCGGCTGTTTGGTTATTTCTACTTGTTCCCTGGAGACCAAATCCAAGTGTCTTCATACAACAAGCTCTTTGTTATTCAATGTTGGGTCATGATGTCGAGATAGAAAGAAAGATTGTTTTTTGTTACATGACCAAAGCTGGTGGAATTTATTCTTGCGTTCAACCTATTCTATTGTATAGGATTAGTGAGTGGAACCTCAGCGTGGTGCTCAGGGAGCAGTTTGGGGTTCCGTGTCATACTCTAGGACATCTCCACACTCTTTCTACATGGGCCGGGATCAAACCACCGACATTAACGACATCTCCTGATAGACTGACTTGTTCGTCAGGTTTGTCTCGAGTGATGACCTAAACCCACTGCTCCAAGACCACCCCCCATCCCCACCACACACACACACACAAACACACACATTGTGTTTATGTCCTCGACTCAGACAGTAGTCTCCTCACAAATCTCTCCGAGTCTCAAAATCAATCAGAGCCCCATTCGGCACAGGAAATTGCTTAGGTATGTCTTAATCAAGCTAATGGGACTTTTAAAGATTCTCCTCCCTGTTTAAACCCTGGGGCGCTCAATGTTTTACTAATGGCTATAATACAGAACCTTATCCGCTTCTAGGAAGTTGATTGGCTCATCAGCTCAGGTGATTAAATGGAGGATGTAAAACCGTCCGAGTGCTCTGCTACGCTTGCATTTAGCGGTCACAGCTCAATCACACAGACAGCCAACATGATGCCAATATTCTGATATGTGTTAACCTGTTGTTTTCACCAAAGATAATCTCCCAAAATGGAATTAGAATTTGATTCCTCACATACTACTCTTAAAACACAAAGACTTTTCAAAAGATGTGCCCAAGCCCCAGATTATCTGAACCAATGCATGCATTGGAACTTTGTTTCTTTACCCCGCAGTATGTCGCCTAATCCCAATAAACCTCCACATTTCAATTCTCATAACATACAAAAATTCTCATCATTCCTTTATAAAATTATTGATTTTGTTTTTGAGATGGTTTGTGGAAGGGCTGCAGTAGCTATGGAGTAGAGCGCATCCTTTGGGAACCAGAGGTTTTGGGCTCAAACCGAATGCTGCGTGTCAGGAAGGCCATCCAGCCTTAATTTCCCATGCTTGCCCTGAGATGGAATGGCAACCTGTGCATGGTGTTTCCCAGCTTTTTGCCCAAAATGAGCACTGGAATGAACCTCGCAACTTGACTATAAGTGATTGTTGATGGATGGACGGATGGAATGTTTGTGGGATATGGCACAAATCCTGCATTTTCTATTCAGAATTCAACATCCATCCATCCATCCATCCATCCATCCGTTGTCAACTGCTTATCCGAACTTGAGTCGCGGGGTAACCGGAGCCTATGTCAGTTCTTATTTGGCGAAAGGCGGGGATACAACTTTGAAGGGTCGTCAGTCCATCACAGGGCAGGGCAATTTGGGGAACAATGTCTTTCTCAAGGACACTTCAAACTTGCTTCTCTGCCAGTGCAGGGATCGAACTTGCAACCTTCCGCTCACCTGACAACCACTCTACCCACTGAGCCATGCCACCCCTACTATTCAGGTTACACTTAGTACAAAGTTTACACATTACACATGTATCACAAATGCTGAATCATTTGTGTGTGATAAAAAATCGTCCCTGAGCACACATTTTAAATGTCTCAGCTGAAGACACTGTCTCCATCAACTGCAATAGATCCTTTTCTGCGGCTGCCATATCCTCTGCCCGTCATCTGTAGAAAAATTACTCTTCCTCTTTCCTTTCCTTTAAAAAAAAAATATTCAATGTTGGTTTTCAGTCGTGCTTGCTGTTTACCTCTATTCCCTTTTCTTTTGAGTATAAAGTAATGCGTCTGCCATCATAAAGATGTGTGACAAGAGGATGCCCCCTTCAAAACCTCAATGTCATTCTGTCTCTCGCTCTGATTCGCACCCCTTTCTTCTAATATGCAAACCAGAATTCTGTGTTGTTTGTGATTTATACATAATGTTAGAACCAGAGAATTTGCAACCCAGGATCATCAATTCAAATTCAAGTGAAAAACAATCTGAAACATTTTAAGGGAATTTTTTTTTTTTTACGATAACCTTGTATAATTTTGTAGCTGGCAATTTGTAAAAAACGGAAAGGTTCTGTTGTGATTTATCTTGGTTTCTTTTTTTGTTGCATAACAAAAACTGCCCATTTTAACAGGGGTCTGCTGTCTTTAGATCCACTTTATGTGTAGTATTGGTTACATTCTTTGCAATCACATGATATTTTCCTTCTGGCTTATGCCTGTAAACATTGATCATATCATTGAACACCCTACAGGTACATAACATCCAATGGAGTAACTGCTTGTCTTTTTCTTTCTATACTATTGTAGACCACCCCAGGTTATGATTCTGTTTAGCTCTGTCCCAATATAAAACTTCCCCCTTTCTGTTAAACCATAGGTCCCGAGGGTCTGGGGTTCAGCATTACATCACGTGATGTTCCTATTGGAGGCTCAGCGCCTATCTATGTGAAGAATATCCTACCCCGGGGAGCTGCCATTCAAGATGGTCGCCTCAAGGCAGGTGACCGGCTGCTAGAGGTGAGACCGTCTGAATGAATGAATGACAATGTAGAACAAACTAAATAAAAACATGTATAAAGGTATCATGGATAGTTTGTAAAAGATGGGCTTTGAACTCATGTTGTCTTCAGGTTACCACCAATATACAGCAAAGTGAATATCTCTACAGATGTTGCAAGGCTCAGTTCCACATGCACTTTATTGCCTGAGCAGTACTGACCCTTGTCATTGTTGCTCTTTTTCAGGTCAACAGGGTGGATCTGAATGGCCGGAGCCAAGAAGAGGTGGTTTCACTCCTCAGGGCCACACCCATGGGTGGGGTTGTGGGGTTACTGGTGCTACGCCAAGAGGATGCCTTTCTTCCCCGAGAGGTAGGGTGCATCTG
>OMLC01043053.1:0-16864 GCA_900302585.1 Regalecus glesne | reverse complement strand
ATCCCGTCAGGAGACCATAACAACTCTAAGACACTGTCTGAGTTTGGATTTGGAGCGCAGCAACAGCCAGAGGAGGATGAGGATGAAAGAAAATAAAGAATAGAACGGACCAGAACAGGGACAATATGGACTCTTAACAGAGTGCAGAGTCTTTCGGATCACATTCCATTTAATTAATGGACTTTTTCACCTCCTTTCCTCTCCCAGCTCACACCCTGGTGTAACGCTCCGCTTCACTGTGATGTTAGCTGTCTGCGCCCCCACGTGGCAGAACAGCGCAACGACAGCTGATTTCAACACAAAGGCACCCGTGCTTCGGGCTCCTGAAAACTTAAAAGGAGATGGACTGATCCAGAGGATGAGTGCTTACTAAGCCAAAAGCCCCTGATTATACAGTATGCGTGGATATTATATGTATTTATGCACTTGAGTTGACAGCAAGAGAAGGAAAACGTGAAGGCCATTGGCCCCACTGGAGATGGAAAAGAGTCTCCACGGCCACATAATCCTCCACCCTGCTTTAAAGACGATGTGCATGTGAGTAGACACACTCCTGGACGTGGAGCAACACTGAGGAGGAAATGCGTCTCATGCAATATGTTTTTACCGTCACTCGTGGTCCAGTAATCCTGTTGAACAAAAGGGTTTTTGGCAAGGACTTTTTTCTCCTTCTCAGGACTAAAGCCTCCTGTGCTCCCTGGGGCTCCGATGACAGACACCTCATTCTTCTAACTGACAGCGATGCCTTTTGCCCTCTCTGTCCGCCCCACCCCGAGCCTTTAATTAAGACTGGCTTAGGCTCGGTTGATCCCGGCACACGGCAGGAAGCATTCTGGAAAACAGCCTGACAAACCCTCCGCAGCCGCCTGCAGAAAGCCCCAACACCACCCTACAAGTCACAGAGAGGGCTGCATGCTGGACGGCCTCACTTTCTCTCTCTAGCAGTGGTCATGACCGAGCCAGGCCTGGTCCCTCTCCGGTGACAACTGAGCAGCTCAACCACAACACCAGGGATGGACCACATCAGCAAACCAACACCGACGGCAGCCATCACCAGAAACCAAACCTGCATCCACCCGTGTTTTATTATGGTCTGTCGGCTGTCTGTGAATGAGCTCCTATTAATCTGGGAACCAATGCCGCACAAAAGCTGAAAGACGACAACTCGACCTCGGGATTCCTCACAACCGTGCTGGCCAAAGAATTAAAGCAGCGTTGATGAGTAATTTAAATTCCTAATTGTGCATCACATAATAAAACTACTGGGCCTCAGAGGGAAACTGATGTAATTAGTATTTCAGGTACAATCTCCACGCAGGTTCCCTGCAGGGACATTAATGTCTTCATAACAGTGCTCTGTTGTTCTTTACAACAACATATTCACATACAAAAAAATTAAATAAAAATCCAGGACGGTGGCAGGTTGGTTACAAAACATGGGTTATGTGTTTCCCCTATCAGTCAACATGACATGGGATGGAAAGGTGGAGCAGATACACCGTCTTAACCAGAACACACTCGAGGCTTAAGAGCACGATTAGGAAAGGCAGAAAATAATAAAATAAAATAAGTCACCTGAAGCATCTTTTAAATCACCTCAGTCAGGTGGACTTCACTAAACTGACACAGTGAAGAAAATGTGTCAAATTATTATCTACTTATTTTTGTCATTGTCCACCTTTGATTGATAGGACAGTCAAGAGAGAGGCAGGGGAGAGAGAGGGGATGACATCCAGCGAAGGGCTCAGGCTGGATCCAAAGCCGGGCCACTGCCTTGTGTGTACCACGCTCCACTAGTTGAGCCACCTGGGCGCCCCACATGGACGAGAAGCTTATCTGAATTCTCTGTGGCTTGGCTGTGAAGGACAGGCAGGGCGGCACACGTTCAAGAGAAGTGAGTTGAAGAAGAAGAAGCTTTATTCGTGTGTCATTGTACAAACATATGATGAACTTAAACCATCATGTTATTGTATAGCAGTGAGCAGCCCCCACAGAGGGTTAGAGGTTCCGCGTCTTGCTCGAGGACACTTCAACATGTTTTCTGCAGGGGCCAGGGAATGAACCAACCATCCTCTGATTACTAAATGAATATCCTACCTCCTGAGCTATGCTGCCCCATTTAAGAAGAGAGGAATTTAACATTAAAAGAGGACAAATCCAACCGATCCATTTAGGTTTACTCTACTTTGACTACTCTACGTTTACTTCAACAAACAGATTATCAGCAGACGAACGTGGTTCATAGGAAAACCAGGAGACCGACCCGGATACCCAGCGAGACCTCATCCCTGACACTGCTGAGCAGTCTTTTAAACTGGAATAAAACATTTTCAGCAGCAGTGGTTTTGATTTAAAATCAGTACATTGTACAGCAAGTGGTGGGAGAATGTTGGGTTTTCCAAATCCCCAGACAGGGGAATCGGTAGCTGACAGGAAACATGGGAAAACTCTTTTGAAGTGGACCTCTGGTTGTCCCTTTACAAATAGAGGGGGCAAACTACGTTGTGTCATGAATTGCAAAGGGTAGATTGGACGATAGATGAAACCTGCAGCAACACAAACAGAGATCCAAATACAATATGGAAAGTGAGGGGAAAAGAGCAGGACCTTGGCTGGGCCCATCCCTCCCTGATGTGTGTGGACTGGGCTGGGCCTTAACTGTCGCCCCTTCCTTCCCCTGCAGAGGATCATGGAAACTCCACGTCATGATTTCAACTTGTTTGACAACACCTTTCAGGCTTACATGGAGATGCTGTACCAGAAAGGCAGAAAACAACGTAGATGAAAGGAACACGCAGTGGCAAGAACTGGTCAATTCAATTCCTGTCATGAAACAAATGTTCCAATTCAATATGTCGTGACATATCATGACACTGGGAACATTGTGATATATTGTGAGATTTAGGCAAAATTTTGGAAAAATATGAAAAAGCATCTCCATACTCATAAAATCACAGTCATAGCTAGTGGGGCATCAACAACGCCTGGTGTTGTCCTGATGTAGCCCTGCTGCCGTACTGCACCTGCCACCTAGAGGCCAGGGAAAGAACTACACCATGAAGTGAGACTGATACCTCTCCATGTGTGTCATCTTAGGGATCGATGCAATGGTTTTAAACATGGACACCAGAGTGTCTATCGCTTGTGCAATATCACGAATTTTGAGGGTATTTATATTTTTTAACCATCTCCTTATCTTAACAAGACTAGCAGGTGGCTGTATGACAAGTGAAACAATAAAGGTAGGCTTCATTTCAGTACTGATGCCGTTGCATGGGTCCCACCACATGACAAAGTCAATGCATTTGTAACAATGGAGTCTCAGGGGTAAAGTGCATGCTTCAAGACCTGACAAGCCAGAAGTTGCAGGTTCAAACCCAATGTGGGGCATTAGGAAGGGCATTCACATGAATCCCCCAAACTCCATCTAAGTCTGTTTCCATCACCTCAACATGGGGGCTAACTGACATGTCAAACACTCCTCTCAGACTCTATGAGGCTACTTTAACTGGCTTGCTGTCTGCACCACGACGAAGAACAACTCACCATGACAGAGGAGCTGCTGTATGCTATTCTGAGCAGTGACCCCTGAACAGCAAAAGTGGCATTCTATGAAAGGTCAAAGGTCAGGGGTACAGTAAAGTTAGTCCGTTCCTGGAATCCAGATAACATTACGGGCCTCGAGCAAGAGGAAGTCATTAGGAGGATTCCATTTGGAGGATCTAAAGGGTTTCCTGAGTCGAACATGGAAAAGGGTGTTGGCATATTGATGCTGGAAATGCCTGCTGACTGACACAGGGCGTGCAGGTGGAGATGCAGCGCAGTGTTGTGATGGTAGTACAGACACAAGAGCCTACATGCTTTTGTTCATTGTGTGCTTTAGCCTATGCCGTGTGGTTTTTTAGAAATAGGACCACAAAATGACCTGGCCAGATCATTTCAGACACCAAGGCAAAGAATAACACTGCAACGTATGAACATGAACACATTGTGGCCACGGAGGCTCTGTTGCAGAATACACACCTCTGAGTCCGGTGTAGCATGTTCAGTCCTACTGCAGGGCATCAGGAAGGGGCATCCAGCCTCAACCCCACATGCCCAATAAACACGAGGCATACAATGTAAAGTGCTTTGAGCGGTTGCGAGACTAGAATATCGCTCTAAAAGAATAAATCAATATACCATATGTGTAGTTTATCAGCTGACTGGCCTCGTCTGCCACTTTCGACATGAGCGTTAAGTCCAGAGCAGCAGGCCAGCCTTCAGTCCAGTTTTGCAGTTCCTGACCTTGGCGTCGTCTCTCTGAAGTGCCTGTAGTAAAGCAGTACATCAAAAGGCATCTTATCGCTGTTACCTTCTCTCTGAGGAGAAGGCAGTAATAGAGAGCGGATGCTGGGTCTTACGCTAGGTTAGCCTAACACAAGGAGAGGAGTTGAGAAAGGCTTTGAATCCGGCCTTGTAAAGGGAAGGACTCCTACGTGGGCCTGCTGACCTGCACACCCCACTTCCTCCCCCAGCAGTAAAGGAATGCTGCGTCAGCCTTTCTGAATTAGCCTAGTCTCACATGCATGCCCGAGGTACGTGCTGTAAGAAGCCAGGTTATGATCGACCTTCATCTGGGCTGACCTTAGAGCCGCTGTATGGAGTGAACTATCTGGGTCTCTGATAGATGTATTTCAGGGGAAAACGTAGGATTTCAGAGGTGAAGTGTCAGAAGAAAATGCTTGACTTTAGATTGTATCCACACCACCAAGTGTTTTTACACTTCATTTAAAATACTGGATGCCAAAAGGGAGGATTTTACCACGTTTCCTTATTACTACAAATAATCTGACATAATCACTTCTGCTTGGAAATAAGTAGTTGGATAAAGATAACAGTGAGGAACGAACATTCGGGACATTAAACTTGAAGTGTCCCATCACCGTTTCAACCAGAAATCAAAGCAGTAAAATCAAATCATCCTACTGGATTTTACAGAAAAAGAGACGCTGGCAGCCAGAGATTTCTCTCAGCCCCAGGTAGAAGAAAGAAGCCTGCCCGACCTTAAACAGCATGTACATCACGACCAGAATACAAGCAACTAAACATATAAATAAATATGTTTGTGCATAAACAAGTGCATAAACAAATACTATATATATATATATATATATCTCCCTTCCCCTACCATGCAGCGTCTAACTCAGTGGAACCCGAGGTCCCTCCTCCAATCCCAACTACATCCTGTATTTTCCAATTATCACCTTTTAAAGGCCAGCTGGGTGCATTCCAAAACATCGGGGGGCAATTCCATTTGCATTGCTTTGAGACAAAGTCATGCCCAAGTACTTTCATGCCAAAGTTCATTTCAACAAGGACGCTAACTGCAGCTAGAAGGTTGCTTTCATCCGCCACCATCGCTCACACTGTGCAGAGTCAAATGCGGTGGAGTAAAATGTTTTGTTTGCTTTACTTTTCTCCCTCTCCATCCAGTTCTTTCTTCTCTTCCTCTTTAGGCCTTGTTAGTGAAATGCTGTTAAAGGACAACAACCACCTCAGCCAAGCCCTCCCTGTTTTCCATGCAAGAAGTTTGGCTGTAAGACACGGACAGTAGCTTCCACAAACTTTCTCAGTTAGGGCTGATCAATGCGGCTCTCCTGCGAGACACCCTCTCTGTTTATCATCTCAGCTCATTACGCAGATTTTATTCTTCTTATATATAAACTTGATTTTTAATCAGCTTGAGGAATATTTTACATTCATTTTATTTGGGTCAATTCCTCATGCCTAGCAAAATTCCTAGCAATCAAAAGGCTCTTCCCACTATTGATATAGTTCTTTATTTATTTATTTCACCAGACGTTTTTACTATCCCTCTGCTTTGCCTATTAATGAACACAGTCCTGCTTGCCTCTAGGCTGTCTGTCTGTCTCTCTGTCTCTCTCTCTCTCTCTCTCTCTCTCTGTTCACTGGTGTAAACCTGTGTTTGATTTCTCCTGTCTTCTCCCTCTCAGACTTGCATATAGCAGCATTTAGCTGAGAATTAATTTTCATGTTTGGATATACCCTGCTGGGGTGCGATGCTGCTGGTGCATAATCAAAATCTGCAACACTACATATGGGCAGATAGGCCTTGTGGGTATTTTCACAGCCCTGCTCTGTGGCTAGGCAGGGGGAACAAAAGGCTGGTGGGGGGTGATGAGGGGGTTGAGTCGACAGGAGCAAAAAGACAACAACATGGTAACTCTTTGGCAGTGTAATGACATATCAAATGGCAGAGCCACCAGACACAGCAGAAGTCAATGACGGGACAATGGGATGCTATGGGTCACGTCTGAGCACAAAAGAATATTTGGCCTCTCAGAGGCTGAGGTGTAAAGAACAACTTCAATGGTGCATTCTGTGTGTGTGTGTGTGTGTGTGTGTGTGTTTGCAGGACTGTGCACATGCTTAACGTGCATGTCCCCGGCCACGGGACACGCAGCCACGGCCACAGCTCTGACACCAGCAGCCCTTAACATAGTGTGTCTAATGCTCCTATTTAGTGTTTGGGGCTCAGTGGCGCGTGGCCCAAGGTTTTTGGGAGGGGTGTGTGTGGAGAGTGCCTAGTGACAGCTGTGGCCCTGGTCTGCAGACAAAAGCCCGGGGAAGTGGTGCATCATTGAAGATGAGACTAAAACGCATGGCAATTTGCTTGTTCTCTGGCTGACGCTGCCCTCTGATTCGCTGCATTGCCCATGTTTCATGGTGAATCTGGACAGACAGGGCCGATGAAGGAAAGCCAGGTAGTGGAATAATTTGAGCAAAGGCAGAAAGCTGTGAAGACCATTCTTATTCTTCTCCTCAGGCTGAGCTATACCACACCTTAAATCAAGCTCAACATAAAGGAGTGGACACGGTGCGGGACATTTAGATTACATGTGGACCCGTGAAGCCTGGGATGCAAGGTGGACTTCACCCCAAACAGACCCCAGACAGACAGACAGACTGAAGACCACCTTTTGTGCATCAGTGCGTTCCTGTGTACCAGTCTGTCTGTCGTCCTTTGATGGACGAGGTCTTTTACCAATCAAGCCACATCAAAGCTGGGCCGGCGTGCCATGCTGGTGTGTGTGAGGTAGTGCCTGCATGGCTGTTGTCTAAAGTGCTTGATAACGCATGCAACATGGCTTTACTTGCTAGATTTAATAAGCCTGGGCATCAGATGGCAGTCTAACGAGTGAGCACACCAGAACAGAAGGAAACAGATCTTTAATCATCACACCGCCCTGACAGTAAAAGCGTCCTTTGGATTATCACAGTGCATCTTCTTCTACTAACCTTTAAGGAGATAGTCACCTACAAGAACATGCATCATGCTAAACCTGATCAATCCTCACAGATGTAAATCTGCACATCTAATGATGTGCTCTCTGTCTCCTGCCTCCTTCTCTCACACACACACACACACACACACACACATACACGTGCCAAAAGAGGATGTGGGGGCTAAAACGCAGCAGCCAGACTGATATATTCTGTGTGAAAAGCGATGATTAAGCTAGAACCAGCTTAGGGGTATGAGCGTTTAGCAGATGGGGCCTGTGTTCAGCAGCACTGGTGCGTTCGAGCCGTGCACACAGGTGTCACCATGCGTCTTTACGGGCTGACAGAAGACAAAAGTGACGGTAATTGCTTGTTTGCTGGCATATCAATGATTAGGTGATGGCCTAATTAGGCAGAGATGAGAAAAAGCCTTTTAAAAGCGGTTGTTTGATCTGAACAGAGCACTCCCATCTGCACGTCTGATTCTCCTGGTTTAACTGCAATCCCAAACTCAGGATCCACCAAAACTCCTGACAGGGTTTATAAAACAGAGTAGGACCAGACAAGGCTGAAGGCTGTGCCACCATGCATTTGTCTTTAATGCAGCTGGTTACAGTAAAGCACACAATTAGAGTACATTAGCTGACTTCAGTAAGCTGTAAAAAGCTGCACACAGAGGTGCAAACAGATCTACATCCAACCACAGCACAGCTTCCACCCCAGTAACTCAAACCTGTGAGGGGTTCCTCAAGGAACGTTGTGCAACTCTCCTCCAGTGTTTTTGTAACCAGGGTAGATCTGGCTTGTTTTTGCCACGAGTTGGCTGTCGCTACATGTTGCTTTGTTTGGAGCCCAGCGGGGCAGATGAAACATCAGTAATTCTGAGTTCCAGAACAAGAGGCACTCACAAAGGTGGTGCAATAATTCCTGGCATCCATTTCAATGACGAGCCTTGTTATGAAATGGAAATCTAAACATTTAGGGTTTCAACTTAATGGCAAAATAGGAAAACTATCTATCCACCGTATGGAGGGACTTCCTTTACTAGGCCCGTGTGTCCACAGACAGACGTCAGGGGATGGACATGAATCAAAAATATCCTCTGGTTTTAATTAGGCCATCAAACGCTCCACTGCTGACACGTTTCCTGTGTGTGTGTGTGTGTGTGTGTGTGTGTGTGTGTGTGTGTGTGTGTTTGGGGAGGGCTGAGCAGGTTTCCGACCTCCCATGGGTGCTGCTGAATGAGCACAAAGCTCTCAATTCACTAAAACAACAACCTGTGTCATCTAGTTTAAGTTTCGTCTTACAACGCAGCTTCCCAGATATGGACACTTAATACGCCCTCCAAAATATTTGTCTGGGTTTGAAGCTGCTTGCAATTCTTCTTTATGGACCTAAAAGGAATAGCAGATCATATTTCTATAGGGCAATACCAAAACACTAATACTGACTCTTGGATCTGTACACACTCTGACCGGCAGGACTCCAGAGAGAACCGTAAAAACACTCCTCTTTCAGCAGTCCAACACATATGCAGCTCAAGTGAGATGATTCATTGCTTTATCAAATGTTTGAAAGGCCGGAGAAATAAAATGCCATTCAGATTTTTATCTGGTTTTGAGTAAAGAGACCATGTGCATAGGGCAGCCTTTCTCAACCAGGGGTCCGTGGCCCACCGGTGTTCCTCAGAGCACCATCTAGTGCTTCTAAACGTGCTTAAGGATGAACAGAAATGAAAAATAAGTGATTTTTTTAACAATCCGAAGTGGGCCTAAAGGTTGAGAACCTCTGGCATGACACTGAAGTCTGTGATTTTGTCCATGTATAAATGTTTACTTCCTTGATGTGTGTGATGGAGTCAGGCTCCATCACACTACCAGTCATAATATGACCATGGCTAATATGACTAATATGACATCTCTATGTTGACTCAGACAACATGTTGTGCAGTCCTATTTGATACCATTGCATAATTTCAGAGCGCCTGGCGTGATGAGGTGGCGTTGGCCCTGCTCAGTGAGAGTGGCCGTGTCCTTAGAGGACATTAGTACAAGCGTTAGCTTGTTGTGCCAGACAGTTTGCTAGTAAACACCCTGGCAGAGTGCCTTGTAGTAAACTCTGATGGCATACTGTTGAGCTGGCGTTATTTACCCCCCCTGGCACAGAGATATGGGTCACGCCAAGCTGCCCTTTGCCTCACCCCGGCACAAGAGCCCAAACCTTGATGAGATTAGCTGGTCGGCCAGGCACTTGGCAGTGGCAAATACAAAAACACCAGCAATTACATGTACATTAAAGTCGAAGAGGGCTCAGCTCCGGCTGCTTTGTGCAGGTTCATGGGCAGGTTAGTGTGGTGAGAGCGCCATCCTTTCCCAAAATATATAGGCTGCTATTATCTCTAGCTTTAGACACACCTTCGAACCAGTCTGAGCTTTAACGGGCCACTCTGTTATCCTGCGATTACAGCCGACGTCACACAGGCCCCATGCTGGGATTGTAAAAGCATGGCTGATGGGGTTGGGGTTTGACGGACTTCTATTCAACCTAGTCCAGTATCAAACATGCATCCAGTCAAACCCTGTACCCAGCCCTTCTGCTAAACTGTGCGGAAAGACCCTTGTTATCCATGATTCAGAGGCTCAGGCCAGGTTCTGCCAATTCACCATGATGTCAGAGGTAGTGGAAGTGACCATGCTGCCAGGTCCCACATGACATCATCACCTGTGGCAGCCACAGCAAAGCCTGGTCAACTGTTTTACTGTAATACTGGAGCTGAGGCCACCGATGGCAGATGCAGACCACAAGTCTGGATCTAAGCGATAAAAAGATCAGCAAGAAATAGGTCTGACTCAGAGATCACCAAATCCACATCAGAACCAGCTCCAAAGCAGAGCCGGCGATCAAACCCAAACTCAAATGCCAAGCAAGTTACTTCAACATACCCCATCTTGCCAGAGTCCTCTGAGAACTCTGCTAGCTTCTGTCTGAGGGAGAAAACGGTGCTCAGGCCAAAGCAAGTCAACTTTGACCCTTTGGTGAACAGTTTTATTGGGTAAATCGGTGGAGGCCTTGCCTACTATTACATTGGAACTAAATCACTGCTAGAAATGGGATTAGGCAGTTTGGAATGCTAAGGTAACCACTCATTCAGCAGCAGCCAGGAGAAAAGGAGGAGGACAGCTTTTATATAGCGAGAGGCTTTGATTACTGCTGCGTCTTTAAACCACATCCGATGAGTAAAGACATGCACTGGTCCTCCCACACAGTTCCTGAGCCAGTCGGCCTCCTGGGTTCCTGTAAATAAGTGACGTCACGGAGCACTTAATGGTGCCCATAACAGATCTGGCCAGGCCCTGTGACAGAATGAAAGACTCTTGGCCTGGTCGGACAGTCTCAACAGGCCGTCGCTACAGCGCAACCTTTTGCTCGGAGAAGTCAAGTCCCACAACGCCGAATCTAAAGTCAGTTCTGGGGAATTTTGGGAAGCCCGTGAGTGCTACGCCACATGGAGAAGGAGAGAGAAACACGCCCAGGACTACGCTCACCAAGGTTGTGCTGCAGAGGAACAGTTCCCCTCAGGGATTAAGAAACATCTCTCATCTGTGGATACAACACTGTGCTCCAGCTAATGAAGATGTTGGGAGGAGGAAAAAGAAAAGAAGAAGAAGAAGAAGAAGAGGAATAGCCATGTTGTACTGGCTCCCTCTCTTCTTCCCGCTCCACCCAGCACAGACTGGTAGTGACAGTTGTTTCCAGTCGCTAGGTATAAAAAGGCCCATCATAAAGCCCTGCTAGAGGAAACAGGATAAGCGCTTGAGCCAAGGCTGTAAAAAGCTCTCTGGGAACTTGAAAGCCACACAAATGAAGTCTGCGTCTGCCATCTGGAAACACTAAACAAACAAAACCCAGCAGCCAAACAAACACAGAGGGAGAGCCACAGAGATACAGAGATACATTTTTCTAAATGGATTCCCTTATCAGCTCCGCAAGGGGAAATTTGGATTTCTCTGCATTTTAACCCATCCTATTGTACAGGAGCAGTGAGCTGCCACCATGTGGTGCTCAGGGAGCAGTTAGGGGTTCAGGGGGAACTCGATATGCTTTCTGCAGGACTGAGTATTGAACCTGCAACCTTCTGATTACCAGACGACTGCTCTACCTACTGAACTAGGCCACCCCCTGCAGATGCAGAGAGAGGGGGACACACACAGAGACAGAGAGAGAGAAAGAGAGAGAGAGAGAGAGAGAGAGAGAGAGAGAGAGAGAGAGAGAGAACAACAGAAAGACAAAGGGAGGCATGGAGACCAGTGGAGAAGAGGCTGACTGAGAAGAGGAGGAGAGGTGCATGGTGGAGGGTGCCGTGGTAAAAACACACAGAGCGTGTGCATCATTAGTAAAGACTGATGGGGACAGGGACAGACACCCCTGTCCTTTGTATAAAAAGGCTCCTTTGATGGTGGGAGACGGTGCACCGGCTTTGGTGTTTCAGTGTGTGTGGTATCACTGAAACCTGGTTCTAATGAGGTGTGGTGCTAACAAGCATCTGTAACCCGTGCCCTTATGTGATGAGAACCTATAGGCCAACTCCAAATGAGTCAAAATAACAACAGAGGCTGACCAGTCCTCTCCACACCGCCCAGCTCTGAAAGCAGGAAGGCCATCCCTCTTTCTTCCTCTGCTGTCTGCCAGGGACCACAGCTTCCCTGCACGAGTGTTTACTATGCCTGGCATCATTTACATATACATCTCTGTGCAGCACAGATTGGATACTCATGAACTGTGGAGAGGGCTTAGCCTGCAGAATAAAGACCGTGGCTGCTCCAGCACGGACGGCACACATCCAAAGAGGCGATAATAATACCCAAGGCATGGTGCATCCAACAGCAGTCTGGGTCGGCTGTCTTGCTCTCTTCCACAGGCATGCAGCACACAAACACTACAACCAGCTCACACACATGCACACATGCACTGCTGGTGCTGCTCCGGAGCCCTGTGTGAGACCCACGGAGGACAATGATGTAACGTGGGGCCATTCACTACCTGCCACTCAGCTATTTATGACTTGAGAGCCACTCACAAGTGCTTGTCGACTGTAACCGACATGGCATGGTGTGTGACCCCCCCCACACCCACACACACTTTGCAGCCTGTTCCTCAGGGTCACTTTCCCTTGTGCACCCACTGACACCATGGGGAATCTAGCTCCATGTCTCCACAGCCTTTACCTGCATATGATTCTTCAACATTTCACCTGCACAGGGTCACGGCACCACTAAGACCAGAGAGGTCAGTTTTACGTGTCGCTATCAGGCTCCATGTTGTGGGGTCGGACACAGACTTAGATGGAGCTTGGGGGACTATGGCTTGATGCCCTCCCTGATACCCCGCGGTGGGTTTGAACCTGCAGCCTCTGGCTCATCAGTTCCTGAAGTGCACGCTCTACCACTAAGCTGCCGCAGCCCCTTACAGCAGCACAAAAACCAAATACCTCGATTCACGCTGCTCATTCATCAGTGGCGTCCTGCAGACAACCTGGTAACAATGCCATCAGAAGAGGAGGGCGTTCTGCTGAGAGACGGGCAGCTCTATCACCTCGCGCCTCATTTTAATGCTGCGAGGGAGGAAAAAACATATTTTTCCATAATCGAGACGTCTCTGATGGGCAGAAGGTCTTGGCAGGGCAACATCATTTCAGCATGCAGAGAGCTTGTCGTTGATATTCAAACTAAAACTGACTTGGATAGTCAATCAATGAGTGTTTGGGCCTCTTTAATGAAGCAGGTCAGACGTGAGATGGAAGCTTTAGGAGACAGCCTGAAGCTTACTGACAACACTGACACCAAGGGTCCACAAGGAGAACTGCAGCCGTGGACTCCAGAAGTGTGCAGTCATGCTCAGACTGCATGCATGCAGACCTGCACATGGATTTGCACCACCACCACATGCATGTTCTGATGCAGGAGGAAACGGACATGCAAAGACACACACATATATACGAAGCCCAGCGTTAACACGCGCTTGGTGAACAAGCACTGTATTCACAAGCAGGCCCTCATCGTCCTCATTAGGAAGGGGTATAACAGACAGGAAATGCTAGGTAAATTACACCTCGCTGCTTTCCAACTCACCAACCACCACCGTGGAACCAAGCCAAGGCCGGCGCCAAGAGAGGAGCACAGCACCACCGGCCTGGCAGAACAGACCTGCAGACAGGGCATGGGATTATCTTGGGTATTATTCTCCCTTAATGGCAAGCAACGGTGGATCTGAGGTCTTATTTTCCTCTTCTCCAAACATGCGCTTTACGGCCGATGGTTCTGGGACCTGTGTCTGCTTAGCAGCCAGCAGGACCTCTTGTGGAGGGCTGACAGAAAGGCTGACTCCAAACCTGGAAGTAATATCCTGCCCACACACAACTCTGACTGCTATCCAATTAATACTAAGTGGGCTATACTGTACCGGGCTAGTGAGCTCTTTCACAGGGCTATTAAGAATTATTAATCATGCCCATGGTGAGTGTGCTGGTTTATAAAAACAGGGCAAACATAAGCCACGAACCCCTTTGACCACCGACTGACAATTGGGTGGTCCTCTGACCGGAGGTCATGGTAAATTATGCACATTCAACCGATTGGCAAAAAACAAAAACAGCTATTGTGTAGTATAGTATGGCAGATTAGAGAACATGGTGGTTATGTTGTGAAGATCAAATCGAGCCATCAGGCAGTTGGAGCATCCACAACACCTGATGCACTTGACGTAAAAGACGCTGTTCGAGGATTAGACCTGTAGATGTGTTTCATTTCCCACACGACCAAGGCTGGTGGAAAGTGGTCTCTGCATGTAGCCCATCCTATTATACAGGAGGGGTGAGTCAACTGCACTGGGCACTTGGGGAGCAGTTAGGGGTTCAGTATTTTGCTCAAGCACACCTTGGTACACGTTGCACAGGGGTAGAGGATCAACCCACCAATCTCCAAACACTGGTCGACCGGCCCACCTCCTGAGCCACGCCACCCTTATTAAATTACACGATCATGGATTTTCACCATCACAAGACGATCTAAAAAGAAGTTAAGGTTATAAAACTCCTTGGGCAATCTGCGCCACTGTTAAACGGGCCTCCGGCTTCTTCTTCTTCCAGGGAATTTCATCACATCTCCTCTGTTGGCTCTCATGTGTGGAAAGCAAACACACCTCTCCCACTCATGTTATCATTTAAAACAGAGAATATTACCCCCAGCTCTTCATTCAACCACATAAACGGCCCGTTGGCCAAGAACCCCCTCAAGTATCGAGAACAGAATTCTTTTGTTGCATTGTTCACACATTCCTGACTGGCCGTGTTTATACAGATGCGGTCCCACATGCACTCCGGGGTTTGGGTTTCGGGGGGGGGTGCAGGGGGGTCGGCTCCTAAAAGCCAAAGATGTGCCTCTGATCAAAGGCTGCGGAGCTAGAATAGCGGCACTTGTTTTGGGCCGGTTGTGTGTTTTCTGGTCTGCGGGGACCCAGGGTAACAGTCCCATCTGTCAGCCGTATGGATCCACCTTGGTCAGCGCCGGGACAAGCGCTGGCCTCTCCTTATCTGCCAACCAAAGTCGGCTCCCTCAACCCCCGTTTACTCAGCTGGACCCCCAACGCCAGCCGCCGGAGCTTTGTTTTCACATAGCAACATGTGTTAACTTAATGCTCTGTAACGAATTTCAAAGGCAGGCTTAGCTGGGTCAATAACAGGTAATAGAGCGATTTATTGATGGACTAGCTCAGAAAAAAGAGAAGAGAGTGGAATAAAATGCTTGTATGGGGGCAGTGGTGCATGTGCAGTGCACGGGTCCACAGACAATAGATACACAGACACACACACCATACACACACACTCCATGTTGCAGTGATGCAGGTCTTTTCCCATTGGCAGTTCTCCTAAAGCCAACCACACAAAGCGAAAGAAGGAAAAACACATTTTAAGGGGGGGGGCAGGAAAATATACTAAGTGATAAATGGTTAACTTGTTTTTCTCCCATCATCAATCCAATTCTGCTGCACCCTCGGCTGTATTGGGGCAATGGCTAAGCATGTGGCCGGTAAACAGATTAGATATAAGCTATCAGATGGCTGCAGAGCGGCCGAGCACGCAGGGCCCGGCTTTATTTGGCCGGCCTGGCTGCAGCATTTGGTTACACAGTCACCAAGGTTGTTTTCTTGCCTGATTGGATTATGGCCACACACCTCTGCCCTGGCTTCCACCACCAATCAATGAGGAAACGAGGTGTCAACACATCGCTGTTTATTCAACACTCATTTATTTATCTGCCAGGAGCCAGAAAGACGACTGGCTCTTCCATGACAGATGAGTGGAAAATCTGACCATCTTCAACAGCCCTGTTTCTAAACAGGTCTGCATGGCTGCAGACAGGGAGGCCAGCTGCTTCACTGTAGCAGGGATTTTTCACCATGTGCTATCTCAATCATATATGGGTAGTGGATCAGTTTGTTTGGAGGAAAGCATTACTTCAATATGGGGAAATTGAGGTGGCGTAGCTCAAGGGTTAAGGCAGTCATCTAGTAATCAGAAAATTGCCGGTTTGATCCCATCCCCTGCAAATGTGTGTCAAAATGTCCTTGAGCAAATCACGGAACCCTTAACTGGTGCCCAGATGCTGCAGCTACTCACTGCTCCTATGCAAAAGGATGGACTAAATTCAGAGAACATAATACATTGTATGTATTTACAATAATGATAGTGGGTAGAGCGGTCGTCTGGCAATCAGAAGGTCACAGGATCGATCCCCGGTCCTGCATATAGCATGTCGAGGTGTCCTTGAGTAAGACACTGAACCCCTAACTGCTCACTTGATGTACGTCACTCTGGATAAGAGCTTCTGCTAAATGCCTGTAATGTAATGTAATATTAACAATAATAAACAAAAACAACCATAATAATAAATAAAAATAATGAAAGTAATCTCTTTTACAGGGACAGCGCATATTAATGAACGTTTGTGCGACAGCATCAAGGCAAATCAGGGCTTGTTTCCAATTCCTTCTGCGACTGATAAGATGAATCATTCACATTCCAGGCTGTGCATCCATACGACTGAACTCAAAAGCCCTCATAATTGGCAGACACCAGGAAGTCTTTAGTATGTGGAGTCAGCATGAAGTGCCATTCAAAGTCAAATTCTGCACAGTAGTTGCAGCATTTAAGCAACCCAGGCAATCAAAATTTCAAATCGCAATTCCAGCAAAAGACCAATTCTGAAAACAGTCGAGCGTGATTGCAAAGTGTCTGCAGCACTTTATACCCTTCCTTCTAATTGAAAACATTATAGGGGTGCATTACACATGGGGGTTTTATAAGCTGTGCTATAAAGCCCGGACAGGCCTGCAGAGGGGAAACTGCCCATTAACTTATAAGGTCCAGGCCTCGGCTCCCTAATTGACAACCTCTAGGCTACTTTCATCACTTGTCGACTTCATAGCGGCAGTCAATGTTTCCTCCAGGATGCTGTTGCATCTTTGACATGAGGGTGTTTGTGACAAAGAGCAGTCTGCCGCCAGTGCTGCAGCTCTAGGC
>OMLC01043052.1:0-10532 GCA_900302585.1 Regalecus glesne | reverse complement strand
CAATAAATGAAGCTAGCAAAATGAATCACTAAAAACACATGTCAAATGTGTAGGAGAAGTCTTACCATGGTGTCACAAATTTCATTGACTTAATTAAAAATGAAAATCACAAAGATGAATCAGCTCATCTGGACACAAAGTTTATTTCATATGGGGCAGCATTTGCATTTTACAAAAATGTAAAATTTCTATCAGCATACTTCTTTTCTAAGCTGTTGTTGTTTTCTTTTGTAATGATTTTATTTAACCAGACATCAACTAGGCATTAACTAGGGACACATCCTCAAGTGCATTGCCCTATTATTATAAATTCAATGTTCTTATGAGAAGTAACATACAAATCTTTATATCTAATCTCTCCTAGTCTTGTTCTTTAATGAGCAAAACATAAGTGTGCCACTTTCTTAACCCTAACAACAAAGATAAGGTCAACATGAAAAAAATACTCAATGCCTCTAGTAATTGGCTTGATGTTGTCTGATCAAGTGCCAGGTTTAATTAGAAGTGTTACTGCTGCGGCTATATAGTATCATAAATGTGTCTCCAATTTCTCTTCCATCAGTCACACAGTGTCAGTCTTTTTTATGAGGGGCAATGCTATCTTCATTTCTAAATTTAGAGGGGTGATATAAATGCTATCAACTGCTATCAATGGAGAGTTGAAGAGATATTTGGTCTAGAGATAAGGTAGCCAAGAGGAAGCTGGTTAAGACAGAAGTAATGGTCTCATAATGTCATGCTTGACGTTCCCCACAGGCAGTGGGTGCTGATGTTGATGATGAGCTTCCAGTTTTAGCAGAAAGGGGTCTGTGAGAAAGATATGAGCTAAGCTAGTTTCTTACAGTTTTCCTCATATTAACCCAAGAGTTGAGTCAATCAGATCAGATGTCTTGGTTTTTAATGGCTTTATGGGGCGGCATAGCTCTCTTGTAGAGCGGTCTTCTGGCAATTGGAAGGTTGTAGGTTTGATTTCCGGTCCTGTAGAAAGTTGTTGTTGTTATTATTATTATATTACTATAATTATGACTATTATTATTATTATCTACTGAAATCTGAAAAGTTAAACATTTACTTTTCCTACTGCCAGTATAATGTCATTTGCTTCTTTAAAGGAAATGTAAACACATGGGGAAAAGAAGTTGGGAAGATAAGCAGAGAATTCCAAATTTCCCCTTGTGGGGCTAGTAAGGGAATCCATTCCATAATGTGAGTAACTCCAAATCTGTAATGAGTTAGAGTTTTATAGCACTTAATACACCTGAAGCAATTCACATTAAAGGGAAAAAAAATAATCTCCATCACCACTGATGTGTAGACCCTGCTGGGTGATGCACAGCAGCCATTTTGTGCCAAAATGCTCACCACATGTCAGCTTGAGGTGGAGAGGGAGGAATCATCGCGCAAATTACACAGGGGGATGATTAGGTAGCCAGATGGAGAGAGTCAGGTTGGGAATTTTGCCAGGATACTGGGGGACTCCCTACTCCTTGTGATACATGCCATGGGAGCTTTAATGACCACATTGAGTCAGGAGGACCTTAATTTAACTTCTCATACAAAGGACAGCATCTCCTGCTGTACATTTTCCCTGTCACTGCACTGGGGAATTAGGATTTCCTTTTTCTTATTTTCCCCCCGATAGCCAACCAACTCCACTTCCACAAGCAACTCACCCCCATGCTCTTCACCCCTGACTCCCTGGAATTTCCATACTGTCTAGAAAGAGCCAAAGAGGACTCCATCACTTGTGTCATATATATACACTGCGTTTTCCCACCTGGAAGTGAGGGACACCTGTATGAGGATGCTGTTTGTGGACTACAGCTCAGCATTCAACACCATAGTGCCCTCCAAGTTCATCAGTAAACCCAAGGATCTGGGGCTGAACACAGCATATTGTGACTGGATCCTGGACTTTCTGAAAGACCACCTCCAGTTGATGAGAGTGGAAAACCTCACCTCATCTCCACTGACTTTTACCATGGGAGTGCCACAGGACTGTGTTATCAACCCTCTTCTGCAATCCTTTTGCACCTTTGACTGCATGATATCAAAGGCTTCAAACAGTATTGTGAAGGTGGATGACAGCGGTTGTGAGCTTGATCTCCCCCAGTGATGAGAAGACCTACAGGGAGGAATTACCACCCGGGAAAAGTGTTGCGAGGACAACATCCTCTTATTGAACATCCTCGCTATAAAGGAGATCATAAAGTTTTTTTTCTATTATACCAAATGCTTTATCTATAAATGCCTATTGTTAGAGAGGTCCATTTTACCTGTCAAAATTAGTCCCCATCTTCTGAGGTTTGACACGGCCTTAGATGGAGCTCCAGGGAATTAAGGCTGGATGCTTCAGTTTTCTAAGAAGGTCTCCCGTCCAAGTGTAGTACTAACCAAGATCATATCTGGTTAGCTTCTGCCATTTGGCAGAACCAGGGTACATGTTGATATTGCCAAGAAATCCATCCCTGAAAGTCTATTTTGAAGCAGAATTCCCTCATCAACCATTTCTTAAACCTACTACTACTACTTTCCGCTGCTCAAGTTAAGGGTCGCCACAGTGGATCATCAATCCCTATCTCTTCCTGTCCTCTGCATCTTCCTCTGTCACACTAGCCACGTGTATGTCCTCCCTCACCACATCCATAAACCTTCTCTTTGGCCTTCCTCTTATCAACTATTTTTTGAATGCTATCATTAAAAGTTTTTAACCACTCAGAGAAATCTCCCAGATTGCTTGTGAGAATGCTCTGGTCAAGATTGACTGAGGCACTTTATTTTTCATTGCAAGTATACAATGAAATCATGTGTAGTAACTCAGAATCAAGCAGCAATAGAAAAAAAGATTCAAAAAACAAGATCAATAATAGAGACTAGAAAAATAAGTTAAATAAACAGGATAAATGTAATGAGGTAATGTCCTCTACATCAAATAAGGCACATGGATGAGGCACTTCATCCATCGTTCAGTCCTCATTGGGCAAAAAGCAGGGGAACACCCTATGTGGCTCACCAGTCTATCAGAAGACATAGCTTTTAGGGGAACAGTGTCTTGCTCAAAGACACCCTGACACACTTCTCTACAGTTGTTGGGATCCAACCTGCAATCTTCCAATCACCAGACGACTGCTCTATCCACTGAGCCATGCTGCCCCTATTGGATGAGGCACTTGTAAAGTGAAAAAAGATCAAATGTACTTTTGCTTGGCAAAGTCCTCAGTTCCTACCAGCTATGGGAGGTTGTGGGGTGATGAAGGCTACAGTTCTGGGGAAGAATCTGGAATTTACATGGAAACCAAGAACTCAGACAATATTTTGATTGCAGCATGTACATTATTTGAAATGATCCAATATCTGTAACACCCTTTGTTTAACCAGTTTAAGGATATTTTATGCTTCCATTACTTCTATTGTAACTGACTGATCTTGGTATTTAGCCTCAGATGTGACCCTTTGAATTTGTGTTTCCTCGTTCATATTGAGCGTGGTTACATCATTCAGTGGGATTTTTAAGTTCTCAAGCAAGATTTGAAAGTTAGCAAAAACATTTGAATTGTTTTCAAATAAGGGTATAATAAGAAATAGCAGTTTCAAAAGTACTTTTCTAAAAAATGTGGAATTTTTTTTGCATGCAATTGGCACACAACAGTTGGCCTGGTGTGGTTATATGATATAGGAACGTTTTCAAGTTGCTTATTAACTTTTCACACAGCTACTTGTGCCACTTGCCGACTGCTCACTGTTAACCATGAGTAAATTTGAAGAAATATAACTCAAAATTCTTACCTTTATCCACATTTGTTCGATAATCCATTGTCTGGATTGAAATTACTATCACATCTTAATAGTACTGAATTAAGAGGGAGATCACATAGGATACATGGAGATTGACTGTATAGATTATGTACAACTCCTCTTACCCTCTTTGTTTTAAGTTAGTTCTAAAAAGGCATTAATTGACATCATCAGATTTCTTTGATGAGTCTTCCCTGTCTGGTTGACATTCTCTTAATTTGGGAAGTTAACTATAGTAATGTTAGGATAAAAAACTGCTCACCCATGGCTCTAAAATGGTATATGAAGAAGAAGAAGAAGCTTTTTTCATTATGCTACATACATAGAAGGAAATTTGTCCTCTGCATTTAACCCATCCTATGGTATAAGAGTAGTGAGTACAGCTGCCACGCAGTGCTCGGGGACCAATTTAGTGTGTTGCTAAAGAACACCTCCACATGCTTTCTGCAATTAAACCATATCTGAGGAAGATACTCTGAATAGATTTTTTCCTTTTGAATCTTTTCTATATTCATCCTAAGTGCACTGAGTGCTTTAACGGACTGTTATACATATGAACGAAGTTCAAATGGATTATTGAATGCACACCTTCACCCAGACAGATGAGGAAGCTGTTTTTTTCCTTCGTACCCTCCGTCTTGTTTGCAAAACGCCACCACCATATCCATGTTTCCCTTCTGCCATCCATCCTGAAATCCCAATGAGGACATTGTTGTTTAGTTTAAAGTCCAGTGTGAAAACGTTC
This sequence comes from Regalecus glesne, assembly GCA_900302585.1. Taxonomy (NCBI): domain Eukaryota; kingdom Metazoa; phylum Chordata; class Actinopteri; order Lampriformes; family Regalecidae; genus Regalecus; species Regalecus glesne. The sequence goes on along the minus strand of OMLC01043052.1, from coordinate 5,992 downwards.
CTCAGCCAGCAATCAATAGTCACCCCACCAGGGTGTGGAGGTGCCGACACCAATTACCTCAACGGTCATGTTGATAAAGTGGTGTCCTTTTGGAAATAGCATTTGGCCTCCTTGTCATTGTGTTCAGGAAATACGGTTGTCTGCATAGTCACACAAAAGAAAGGGAACCTTTGACTCCTAAAAACACAGCCAACGTTTTCAAATGACTGTCGAAGCAAAACAGCAATTACTGAACACTATTTTATCTACATGTGCAGCCAATTATGGATGTTGATGAGTTTCCTATGTGTTGATAACCTCTCGGTTTATTAATCTGTCAATCAATATTTGCCTGTAATGCATTTAGAATAGATGTAATGACTGCTTTAGTAATTCCCAAAGGCTCAACCTTCATCTCCTCTAATTGAGAATAATACTTCATCTTTGTTACATCCATGTTCACATCTCTGATTCAAATGATGACGACGGCACTTTGAGAGGTACAAAGACATTTTTTTAGACTTCTGTCTTCTCAGCCTCTATGTCTTTTGGGTAGATGTGCTTTTTATCATATAACATGGCACCGACGTAGCAGACTGCAAACAAGACCCCCTTTAAAAAGCAGAAATGGGATTGATTATTTAATGCTTGTTGCTTAGCAACCACCAAGCCCAGTTGAGAATATTGACTTCTTGTTGATAGGGTCCAATTACTTTTTTTCACTTTCTCATTCTTGTGTATCCAGAGAATGCCCAGTGCCACTTTCCATCCATTCTGTTTTGTCCATTCGGTATTTTAGAGAAATATTACCGTAATCACCTGCTTGTGCTGCCTTATAGTAAATTGGCCTTTGAAGGAAATAGCTCACATAGCAGAGAGCAGGTGAACTTGTGCAGTCAACGAGGCCAACCTGGCTTTCATAGCTAATTTACTCAACTATCTTGAGGTTCTACCTTTTTTTTGAGGGGGGGGGTAAGTTTGCTAATTTACTAAATGGTACGTCTACTGCTTAATGGGATGTTCTTCAACCATACAGAGATTTCAGATTTGATTTAGAGAAAATTTATAAATTATTTTAGATTTTTTATTTCATTCCCCTTAGTTATTATTTGAAACGGGCAATGGCATTGATAGCATTTTTCTGGTGGGGATGTATCGCAACTACCCCATGTCAATTAAAACCCTGCGTCCCCATTTTTCTTTCAGTGGCTTGTGTTGTCTATTTCAATGTCTTGTGAAGTATCATATTATTGTCTTATTATCATATTATTATCTGATAAGACGTTTGAATGTAGAGGGCTATGAATGTGTATATGTAGCAGTGGTATGTGAGCATTCAACATCGAATTAATGTTACTTTATTTTTCAAGGCATACCTCTATCCCATCATCTACATTTGGATATTTGTTTTCAATAAATGTCCTAGATTAAACTGAATTATTGATTGGTTAATGAGATAATATTTGGCTCTAGGTGATGGGTGAGGTACATATCTTCTGACTTCTTCATTTTTGTCTTTTGTTTTCATTGTAGAGCATGTCTGCTCCATCATCGCCTCTATGCTGCGAAACCTCAAGTCCCAACAAAGAAGCAGACTCCTCAGCAAGTTCACTGAGAACGACTGTGAGAAGGCAAGTTTCTTCTCTCTTCTCCCCAACTCATTGCATTCACATTCCGTCTACTTTCTCTGACTTCCACCAGAGAATCTCTGACAAGTCTTTTCCCAGGAGGCTTGTCTGTATGCATGCGTGGGCGTTTCAACAAGCTTGTGGTTGATTTGACAGTCTATGCATAGATTTTCCTCTCATGTTCCTAGGGCTAAAAATGACTGCTTGAAGATATATGCATCTTCAGTGAATTATAGTGTTCGTGTCTGAGCGTTGCATACTCAAGATTTTGAGGGAGACTCTAGGAATGGGTTCACCAACTTCATCACAACTGCTTAGTATGAAGTCATTGGCGGAATCTGACCTTAAGTGACCACAAGTAGAGGTCATCTAATAGAATCCATTATACATGGGTGTAGCATATCGAACATTCCAAACTTAATGAGTATCTAAACATGTAAGGGGGGGCATAGCTCAGTGGACAGAGCGGTCGTCTGGCAATCGGAAGGTGGCAGGTTCGATTCCCGGTCCTGCATACAGCATTTTGAGGTGTCCATGAGCAAGACACTTAACCCCTAAATGCTCCCCGAGCGCCATATGCTGGCAGCTCACTGCTCCTATACAATAGGTTGGGTCAAAAATACAGAGAACAAATTTCCCCTTGCGGGACTGATAAGGGAATCATCATCATCATCATCTCTTACCCACTGTAACATACCTTGAGATGGTTGAAGACCATCTCTCTGAACTTTTCCACCGATGTGCCTCTGGTGGGCTTGTCAAAGGCAGGGGCTTCTTTTCGTGGCTCCGGCTCTTCGCCCAGCTCATAGTGCAGAACTTCCCCAAGTTTACAGCGGATCATCCCGTCAAAGTCACCCCAGCTTCCGGTGTACACCTTATTGGTGATGGAATGGCAAGCAAAGTAAGGTTCAGCCTTCTCTAACCACTGATTTATCACAGATTGCAATACCCTAACAATAGACATATGAGCAGTAACTCTACTCAGTGGTGGCTACCAGTATCTACATGTATTTTTTACATGTATAACACATATTTGTGGCAGAAATGTTCAGAACTTATCTCGAAGCGTCCCTTGAATATGCAATAAATAAATAAAAATCTCTCACCTGGTTGTTAGGCAAAGTGGAGAGGCATCTGCCAATGTACAGAGTGTCTTTGTCGCAGAGGCTACTACAGGCAGAGCCATCAATGATTCCTTTCCTGTATTTGTCACACTGAGACAGACAGACAGACAGACAGATAGATTAGCTAGATGAAAAAGCAGTTTACTGTATGATGGATGAATATTATCTCCCTCCCTCTCTAGTTGCAGCAAAATGAATGGGCACTCTGCTGGGGACCCTAACTTGATGTAATACTGTGGTTGGACCACCAGATAGAGGTATTCACACAACTGGAACTTCAATTGAAGTACTCCGAGCATACTGCAACCTTTGTTCAATTCAAGTATAGCTTTTCCCAAAGGTTTGCAAAGTACTTTAGGGTAGCAACCACATCCTAAGTCTAGCGGTTGACGTGTTTGGGTGGAACATTCTCCGCTGGTGTTTTAATGTCAGTCACCTAAAAAGAGGTTCCACGCTACATTAATGCACTGGTCTTAGAAATCTTGGACAAAACTGGATTTTTCTTCTCTTTCGGTCAGAATATGACATGAAAATCGGTGTGTGTTTTTAGAAAGGACGAAGATAAGATGGGGATGTCAAGTAGGGTGAAAACCAGGAGCAAATGATGGCCAAGGGTCACTCACGATGGAGTTCTTGCACTCGTGCCCTCTGCACAGCTCTGAGTAGGCCGAGTACTGCACATAGAGCACCCAGCTCCCCACCAGCACAGTCAGCCACGTCAGGAACAGGTACTTCACCCGCACAAATGAGATCCGAGCCTGTGAAAAACAAGCAGACACGATAGATTAAACAGAAACGGAGGGATAGTGATGAATGTGATGATAAGTGGTACAGCAGTGGCTAACGGTGGCAGACAAACTGATATCATTTCTCCCTCAAAGGGAGTGACTTGGAATCCTTCAGCAATGATTTTCTTATCTTGTTCGGTCTGGTGTAAGTGACATGTCTCTCTTGCAAATCATGGGGATTCTGCGAGTTGAGATTCAGAGCAGGTGTCCGTTATCTGCATGTCACGCACGTAAATGCTGTATCAAGACAAGAGTGTAAGAACTGGGACTTTCTCATCAGCCCAGATTGGAGGCCAGTAATAGGTCGCCATGGTGACGGCATGACGGGTGTCTCATAAGGTATTGGCTTGGCCGACTGGTCACCGTCCCCAACAATAGCTCTTTCAGCTAGGAACACTCATTCCTGAGATAAAACAGTGGTTCCAGTAACTCCAGTGCGACATGTCACAAGCTGCACTAATTCAGTTCGGTTACAGGATGTCACAGGATTCACACATCACATGTCTACACACAGGCTGCCGCAACTCCACCCCTATGCTCTGAACCCCATCGTTTCCAGGCATAAGCCATGCGGGACAGGACTTCAAATCCATGTGACGGTAGTTTAATCAGCACCACTCCCCCAATAGAACAAATTCAACACATGAACAACTGGATCACATACCATTTAATCAAAACGGAGTATAATTTTCCTGTTCATACTGTATATAGTGTTCACATTTCCCCCCTCGTTTAAATTGCTGTTACATATTGTGCTTTAGATTCGATGCCTCTCTCACTGTGCTTTCCACTTAGCTGCTGTAACACCGTAGCTTCCCCCTCTGGGACTAATAAAGGAATATCTTATCTATCTCTTATCTTAAGTATGCAGTGTCAAAACACCTTTACGCTTGTTGTTTTTCTTTTCTTTTTTTTAATGGACTACGTGCAGCATTTCGCATTGTCACCATCCGATACGCCACACCAGAGTATAGCATCAAGCTAATTCACATCTGGAATCCCTGCATGCCTTTCTGATGGTGGGAGGAGACCGAGGGACCCAGAGTAAACCCACGCAGACACAGGGAGAACCATGCAAACGCCACACAAAGAGGACCTGGGACGGGATTCGAACCCAGGACCTTCTTGCTGTAAGACAACAAAGCTAACTAACCAGCCACCATACTGCTTTGGTGTCCATGTGAGGTCCTGCTATGCTTCCGTCATGTGTGCAGGTATGCAAGGTGACCCTGAAGATGTACAGCAAAGACAAGAGCTGGCAGAAAACCAGTATAACACATGTATGGTGTGATCAGAGGTTGAGAGTGTGAGCCTGGGAGTCTACAGGGAAAACAATGGGTTTTGAGTGGTAGAAGTGAACACTTGTTAATTATTGACACTTCTGTGTACATCTGCCAGCAGAGCAAAATCCTGTATTGATACCTGAGACTAATGTGATTTAAGCTAAGCTTGTGACAATGTGATAAGAACCACTCAAATGCTTGTGTCAAGGCCCTGCGGTGTGTCTGACGGGCAGCTGCCTTTAGCTAATCTGGCCAAAACACAAACACTGGAAGGGTAGGATGAGGACAAAAAGCTTTCTGACATCGATACTCCCGAATCAGGCCTGATCTAGACGGGAGCTCGGGGTCCTGCTGCTTTGACCTGTTGACAGGTCAAAAAATATCATCTTAATTTTGCTTCAATTGTTTTTTACTTTGTCATAAACTCTAACGCTGTGACTCCTTTATGGTTCTGGGTATCGAAATGCCGCAGAGGTGGAACGCAGGGTGCAGATCGAGGACGTTTATTGATACCTTTCATGGTAAGCATCGCCACAGTCAGCTAACACTGATGTCACAGGGAAGCTAAGGGGAGTAAGGGGAGACAGCATGACATGCTTCACTAGTAACAGAGGCATTTCTTCTTAACGCTGCTCCGGTCGTTCTCGATCAGGTCTTTCAAAAAGTTAGTTCCAGACCGCAGCTGTAGTCATGGTAGAGCGAGCTGGCCTTCTGCTGTGCAGTATCACGGAAATGGACAAACAAACTGAAGGATCTGAACCTCGACTGAAGGCATCGGGGGTGTACAAAGCCAGCGTACAGCCATATCAGATCTGACCCATTTAGCCCCTATGATTTTTGCATGGGCTTTAAACAGTTGTGATGGGAAGATAAACACCAAGTGTCACGGGTTAGAGTGTCATGTGTAAACATTGTGCACACACATGTATTTATATACCGGGCAACGTGTGTGGGTTAGGGGGGCACTTTTTAACCCTCCTTTTTAAAATCACCAGTTTTTGTCATTTATTTTTCAATGTGTCCCAAGTTCTAACCTGTCATGACTATACATGGAACATAATTTAAACAGGGAGAAGTGGAACTAGTGAAACCAGTACATCTGCTATTTCCTTGTATTTGCTTTGAAGTCGATAGTTAATGTCGGCCTCGACTAAAGCAAAAACTCTTTCAAATTTAATAATTTATGTCAA
>OMLC01043051.1:0-16584 GCA_900302585.1 Regalecus glesne | reverse complement strand
ATTAGGAGAGATGGTAGCGTGTCCTGAAGTTTTTAAACCAACCTCAGCCAAAGAGTGTATAAAAGGTATTTTGATCATTTATCTGCTTCAAATATTCAAGAAAAATGTCTTTGATCATTCATAACTTTAATCAATGTGATGTGATGAAGCCATGACTGACCAGGTGAGTCATTTGCTCTCCCACACACCCTATTCGTCAGCCTATTCCTCTTCCCAATTATTATAGGAATGTTATTCTTTTGTGCCAGTTCAAATGCCAGCTCACGACATCTTTTCTGTGTAAGACCACGGAGCCTGTCAGCAAGCTCCCTCATTGACTCCTCTGGAAATATCTTATTGGCCTTTGCTGTTCTGCTGTACCCTGTTGTCTTCACCTCTCCCTTTTCACTGCACAATCTCAGGGTTGAGCCGTCGCTCTACCTCTCTCTGGCTACAGTCTTGATCGATTCCCCACCCTTTACCTCACTTACTGCACTCTACATTTTAAGGGATATCAGACCTCTATCGGTCTTTCTTTTATAAAATACATGTCATGTCTGGTCTGAAATTTCCAAAATGAAAAAAAGAAAAATGATATCAGGAACAGCAAAGATTTAAAGCAGTATTGCTTACATCAGAGAGTAAACTTACCTTCAATACATTAATGGTTGGGTAATCAGAACCTCTGGCTCAGCTTACCCCGGGACTCATATCATCCCCCAAAGCCACTATCACACAGTGAGTCACACAGTACCTTTGTAAGTCATCAACATCTCTGATGTGTTTTCTCAAACCCTGCTAAATTTAGAGGGACACAAGAGTCATTATAGCACATGTGTAAAAATGTTGCTTTTCACTCCAAAATAATCATTTTTCAAGCCAAAAAGTTTATAGCATTTTCATCACAGCCAGAGTAGGATGAAGGGTTTTTCCTAAATTTGTAGTCATTTGTGACACATTGTGTAAAGTTGTCCAGATACATCCTGCTCCTCTTTCCATTACTCTTTCTGCAGGGATATGAAGAGGAGGAAGAAGAAGCCTTTGATGTGAGGCTGACGAAGAACACACAAGGATTGGGGATCACTATTGCTGGCTATGTGGGAGATAAAAATTCAGGTGAAAGATGACGTGATCACTGTCATTACATTAGCATACCATGAAAGTTCATTCTAGTTCTCTCATTACATCCAAGTCTAATATGGTGATCAAGACTCAAATAATATTCTAAATTTACGAGTCATGTATGATTTAAATCATGATAAAACCTCACTCAAAAGGACACCCTTCGTTTGAGTACACGTCAACTAAATTGCATTTTTTCTGCTTTGTAGATATTAGTTACTATTAGTCGTTATTGGATTCTCACTTCCCCTATTTTGTGTCCTTATTTTACCTCACAGAGCCCTCTGGCATTTTTGTTAAGAGCATAACTAAAGACAGTGCTGTTGAACAAGATGGCCGTATTCATGTGGGAGACCAAATCATTGCTGTAAGTCCCTCAGTTATGCTCTGTTAAGCTATCTTCTCTGTATTATGTGGCTTAGGGTGAAATATGGAGATGGGTTTCATGCCATCTATTTTAAAGATACAGTTTATACATTTAGCTGAGTAAGGGTATTTGTAAAATAATATCATATTGCATCACTTATCAGCTTTTAGCTAAGATTGATCATTCCCAAAAAAAGTTACTATCAGTTTAATATCTTATACGTCCTCTATCTGGGGACCATGCATTAAATTGATTTATGGAACATGGGCTTGCTCCGTCCATGCCGTGCATCGACCTAGCTTTGCAGTACCTCCAGGAATGGTGTACTGGCAGCAAGGTGGCACAATGATTAGCTCTGCCGCCTCATAGCAAGAACCTCATAGCGAGAAGGTCCTAGGTTCAAATCTTAGGTCCTTTCTCTGTGGACATTGCGTGTTCTCCCTGTGTCTGCGTGGGTTTGCTCCATGTGCTCTGGTTTCTTTCCACCATCAAAAAATAGACATCCAGGGACTGAATATGCAAATTAGCTTGACTATATAATCTGGTGCAGTGCATCAAATGGGGACATTCGTATATAAAGCTCTAAGGTAAGGTCCCTTACATTTTTTGGAATAGTTCAAAATCTGCTGATAGTCAATGAAAACGTTTAGTTGAATCCATTCACATTGCACTCAACTTTTGTGCACTAGTGTATCTTTCAATGCTTGTTGTTGTTGAGATCGATGAAAATACTATTTTAACTTCGCTGACGAGAACCCTGAACACAAGCCAGCATAGAGAATGCTGAAATTAGTTTGGATCCATACTAACCCCTCTGCCCTTCACTTAATCCACTGGCACACTAATGGCTGCCCTCTGCAGGTGGACGGTGTAAACATCCAGGGCTACACTAACCAGCAGGCGGTGGAGGTCCTGCGACACACAGGCCAGACGGTCCACCTCAAGCTGATCCGGCGTGGCTTCCGGCCGGAGGAGATCCCCCCTGCTATTGCCCCTAGCGTCACTGTCCTCCCTCCCTGCATCACCATCCCCACCACCACCACCGTCATGAGGGAACTTGAGCTGGAGAACACGATGATTGAAGAGATCATTCAAGGTATTTTACGGAAGTACTAGGCAACCCACCACACGGTGTTAGAAAGGGCTCCCCCACCATCTAAGTCCATGTCCAATCCTACAATGTGTTGACTAATTGTGACATGTAAAAATGGTCCTCTCATTTTATGAGGATTTTTTTGAGTGATGGAACAAAAAAAAAAGAACCGCTATTTCTCTCTGCTCAACATGCAGTCAGAAGTTGCATCAGATGTGCAAACACACCTCAGATAGAATGCAGTGAATGCTATCATTAGTGCATTCTGGAAAAAGATGCCCAACTTTTTGTCTAGTGTTGAGTCCTACTTTTTTCCCCCTCAAAAATTGTGGAATGAAGATCTGAAATCCAGATATTGAATTGAATTGATTCTGCCTACAATGCAGTTTTGCTTGTTACTATATTTCTTTTCATGCTAATATTACAACTAGAAAAAAATATTAGAATGGACCATTGCTCTGAGGGATCAAAGAAATGACACTATGACACTTTAATAAGGTGATTTGATGTGGAAACAAACGAGTGCGTCTCTGATGGTCCTTTCAATGCATACTTTTAATTTTATATTCGGCTTTATTTCAACATTTATGACGCATACATTTCAATAAGTTATGTCATTCATATTTTACAATTTGCAAAAAATGGGTCAATGAATGACGTTTTAGGAGCGAAAAATGCTGTTATACCAATAAATTCACCCTACCCTCATCCAAGAAATTCACTCTACCTACATTCTGCTTACAGGTTGTCAAAAATTATTATCAAAATCCTATTCTAGTTCAACTCAATGTGTTGGAGCAATGTGATCAATGCAGTCCACATAGCTAGATGGATAAATGTCTATTTTACTAGATATGGGTGGGGATGGGATTAGAGTGTCTCCTCTCTACTTAGCTCCCCTCACCATAACCACATGTCTATAAATAGAACCTGGAGCCCTCCTCCCTGATGTTGAGGCCTTGAACTGTATGAAGTCTGTAATTTAGCCAGCTGTAAATATCAACAAACAACGCAACTCGACAGAGTATGTACCAAGAAATAGTTGCACTAGTAAAGACAACAGGGTAAGCCAGTTCCTAGTGTGACAGAGTCGAGAAGGGGTCTACGCTCAATGTACTGGTAGCTATAATGCAATTTTTCCCTGTGTTCTTGGTCGGTGTGGTAGTGGGAGCTGAATTGGAGCGTTACTTGTAACAACTGGACATATGCGCTCATTTTTCATTATGTGTTTGCCATCTGCTCACGGTCCCCTGTTCACAGCCACTACAGATGAGAAGCAGTTCGGATCACAGACTGAGGCATCTGATTTCAGCCCAGGCAAGGATCAGTTAACACAGGAGATAGAAGGTAGGCTGTTGGAGTCCTTTACAAAGTGCAGAGCCGGGGATAATGAACCCAAATTTCCCTGGATATAGGCTTTTGTTGTCAGGATCAGACTGTCTAGCAACAAACAATACCTTGGAGATTTCTGTGGAATGCAGAGTGCTTTTGGTATGTTCTCGGAGTAAAATAATTTTCTGCTTCATATAAAGTGAAGATGAAAGCTATTTTGATACAGGTCTCACCTCTTGAATTTCTCAAGCTCTTTGCCAATAGCTGAGAAGTTCTGCTGCATTACCTGATATGGATGGGCTATCATAGCATTGCATTCACTTAATGTTGTCTTTTTGCCTTCGATTGCCATACATCACACGTTACATTTCTGTTCTACAAGGGATCAAATTTACAGTCTTTGATGAGCAAGAACTAATGAAGAAGTGGCAGGAGATCCTGGGTCCAAGTAATGAAGTTGTAGTAAGTCTATATTCTTAACTGGCTTTCTCTTGCACTAAATTAAATTTGAAGACATTTTACCAGAGGTTAGTAGTCATGTTGGGAACTACATCATAGTTGACTATGGAGACAACACAACCAGTGTCTTTCAAGTTAAACATATTCTAAACGCAACCAGGAAAGTGTGACTCATTCCCGTGTTGTGGTTTAAAAAATTAATGCCAAACACCAGATAAAACAAAATCTCTTCATTTGCCAAATGATCTATTCACATGCCAGGTTGCCCAGGTGGAGAAGTTCAGCGAGAGCAGTGGACTTGGGATCAGTCTAGAGGCCAACAGTGGCCACCATTACATTCGTTCTGTCCTTCCTGAAGGACCAGTGGGGCGCTGTGGGAAGCTGTTCAGTGGAGACGAACTGCTTGAGGTAGTGGTCACTTAAAATGAGCATGCCACTTAGCTCTGGTACAGCCACTAGCCATCTCTCAATGAATGTGGGATAGTTGTTCTCGTGCAGCCTAACGGCCACCAAAATGATGATGCGCTTTTGGTTTTCAACCAGCCAATATGTGCACACATCTCACTTTTGAAAATGAGTAGATTGACTAGCAATAATGGAAAATGATTTCTTTTATCAACAGCTCTCTTGCCATATGAAATGTATACAGTAGACAAATTACACAATGTAGAACATAGTAACATTGCTTATTAGTTGGTAAAATCTCACTTTTTCAATGTTCCTCCTTGTATTCATGGTTGATATACAATGACCTTTCTTCCAAAGGTCAATGGCATCTCTCTGATTGGTGAGACCCACAAGGAAGTGGTCAACATCTTGAAAGAGCTTCCAATTTGTGTGTATATGGCTTGCTGTAGACCTGCCCCGCTTCTGCAGGCTGACGTGGATGCTACCGAACCAGGATTAGAGGCTTTATCCTCCAAGTCTATGGTAAAGATGATGCATGTCATTTGGAGATGGGTAGAAAATTTCAACAGAAATGGCTTTTTGAAATTAACAACTCACCCATGAACACTCAAGATTATTACCTTGACACTAATTTAGGAGGCTCGCCTTGCTGTCCTGTTACTGAGCCTTGTTAAATATTGCTAAATGATTGCATGATATGATTGACAGTGAAGAAGCAGAGCGGTTTTACATTTGATCAACATGAAGAGGATGCTATCGAGGAAGAGGAAGCTTATATGTAGGAAGCTTTACAAATTTCAGGGGTGATATTGCTCGCATTGCATTGCTCAGATGTTGCATACAAAAACCACAGGGAAGTTCCTCTCCTTGACAAATAGTGAAGGATCACAGACCTTTGCCCCTGCCACATATATCAGTCGGTGAAAATGATTGGAGAGAATTACTCTTGGGTAACAGCTCCTCATCCCACATCAACCCTTATCAGCTGAGCCCAAGCTGCCCTTTGCTCTACTGGCTTTCCAGCCTGCTAACCATAATGCATCAAAACTTACGGATAAGCAGGAGAGGCTGACAGTTTATTAACACCAATCCATCGGGTGATACCTCAATAGCAGCAGCCAGAAACACACAATATAGAGATGCGATACGTCAGAAGAAACCTCTCTTTGGGGAAGGGGGTTTCCCTCTCTGCAGCATTTAGCTGTGATAACATATCAAGGCCTGGGCATCCCAAAGATATTTCCCTTTCATCAACTGCCAAAGCATATGAAACTGACCTGGAGGGTAGAAGCCTTTGGGGCTGAGAGCAAAGTGAGAAATGCATGTGTAACCCTGAGATTTGGGGCTTTGACTGCAGAAACAAATAGAGATCAGCAGTTTCCAGGTTCCAGAAGACTCCCAGGTGGGAGCAGAGGCAACGGCTGTAAAGAATAATGTGACAGAGGAGGCGCCGGGATCTCCTCTGGCCATGTGGGAGTCCGAGATCCAAAATATCGAGCTGGAGAAAGGAGAAGGGGGACTGGGATTCAGTATCTTGGATTACCAGGTGGGATTTGTGAAGGAATCATGGTGGGTTTCATGTGGGGGTGGATGCTGGGTTTCTCGTTTTCTCTGAGATTCTGTTTGTGCATTATAGATTTATGTCTTTAAAAAATATATATATTATGAGGCTTTAGTTTTTGTATAATGTTTGTACTGTTGTGTTTTTCATAGCTGTTTCCTTCTGAAATACTTATAAATAAGATGCATGATGCACCATATCCTACCAATAAAATAAACTTTCACTTAAGTTAGAGGCTAGTCAGCTTAACAGGTGACCTTCTTCTCAGTTTTGCATATTAACCTCAGTGATGTGGTTCCACAGGACCCAACTGACCCTGCCAAGACGGTTATCGTGATACGCTCTCTTGTTCCCAATGGTGTGGCGGAACAAGACGGGCGGCTGCTGCCAGGAGACCGTCTCATGTTTGTCAACAGCACCAACCTGGAGAACGCTAGCTTGGAGGAAGCCGTTCAGGCCCTAAAGGGGGCCGCACTCGGCAGGGTCCAAATAGGAGTGGCTAAACCACTTCCTGTAAGCATATCCATCCTATAATCTTTATTGGTATTATTATTGTCAGTATTAGTAAGAGTAGCAGTAGTAGTAGTTATGGTGATCATCTCTATAGTATGGAGATAGCATGTTTGACTCTGTGTAAATGCATACAAAATGATAGCACAACACGTAGCCTGTGTATAGATATTGTGGACGTTGTTAGACATCATCCGGCACACCATATAGCTGTTTGTGTTTTGGTTGAGTCACCTTTTCTACCATGCAGTATAGCATCCAAAAGAAAGAGGGTTCATGTTATAGAACTCTTCAAATATGAATGCAGGTAAGTCAGTGTAGTTAGGCTTCATGGTTAAACACTCAGCTCACAGCTCTTTAGAATGAAGATTGCAGCCAAAATTACACTGTGCACACTGTTTGATATTGTTCCAATACCGAATTTTTCAAGTGCATTGGAAAACAGATCGAGGCACCTGTCAAAATATGGGCCCCATCCAAAAGCAGGTTTATTGCTCCAGGCATCTGCACCATTTCTGTTAGATATTTTTCTTCATAAGAATCCTAGCATTCTCAGGTTTATAGCTGCATTTCTCTTGTCCTGGATCTGCCACAGTGAGACCTCTGGGCTGCCAAGGTTAGGTGGATAACAGAGTTGTAGGAGGCCTCTATGGAGTTATCCTCCTCTCTTGCAGTATCTGAGATGTACTTCTGGGGGGTATTTTGTTGTATTGCTTCTCAAAATTGGGTCTGACCAGTGTAATCCTCCAATAACCCCTCCTGCTTTTTCTCTATCTCACTTGGCTGCATGCTGCTCAAAATGCCCTTCCAAAGAAAAAGTACTAAACAGCCTTTCTTTCCATGATTTATTTGACACAGAAATATATGATCATAACCAAAGAAATCCCTGCTTAAGAGCACCAAGGTTAGGATCTACTAGCACCTGAAAATATTCTAAAACTGTAAAATCTCCTTTTTCCCCTCACTGATAATTCTTCACATTATTAAACCAATTCAACATTAAAATACAGTTGTAAAACAAAAATAATACTGAGCATCATATGGAGACATCAGGAGTTTCTCCACTTTCTCTGGGAATATATGATGAGCAGGAAAGTTCTTCAGTAGCCATCCGTTCAGTGTCTTGATCCGTTCAGTTGTCTTCAGCACTATGTTTGTTAAGGAGAAGGGACTAGATGAGGGGATCCGTTACCAAGCAGAGACTGCATCAGTCAGTTAGCCTTTTGAGTTGAAAAACGATCAGGCTTGCTCAGTGCAATGGCTACAGTCCCTCCAAAAAGGTTAAATATTTACTTCTTGTCTCGTGTATACCCAGAGAGAACTGGTCGCATTTTCCTTGCCTAATATAGGAAGCAGGAGGACATTTAAAATGTGAGGACCATAAATGAATAAAGCTCCTTTCATAGGGACAGTGCATACTAATGAACATTTAGAATGTATTATGCCAGATTTAGCCCCAAGGCTCATTTTCTGTTGTCCAAAGTAATTAGAGGTTCAGTGTTTCGCTCAAGGACACTTTGACATGTTTTCTCAAGTAACCAGGCATCAAACCATCAATATACTGATTACTAGATGACTGCTCTACCTCTTGAGCCATGCTGCCCCCCTATTTAGACATCTAGTATAGTAGATAACATGGGTAACTATAGATCAGGAAAAAAATACAATAAGATAGGCTAATTTATAAGGCAGGGGAGAGAGAGGGGATGGCTTGCAGCAAAGGGCCTGAGCCAGATTTGAGCCTAGAGCAGCTGCAATAAGGACTTGGCCTCATTTCTTACTTGTTCTACCTGGTGAGCCACCGAGGTGCCCAAGTCCTAAAGCTATTAATCATCAATTTTGGTTTTTAATATTTTATAAAATAAACTATTAAAATTGATGGAACAATCAAATCATTATCAGAAAAGTATAAGCCATTAAATTTGGTGTTCAATAGTTCTAATAGAACCATTCAAGTTGATGGAATAATCAGCCGTGCACTAGTTGCAGTACTTCAGTAATTAAGCAACAATGAGACGATCAAGGCACTAACAGTGATGATATGAGGCCATGAGGCTGTGCAAATGTATGTTTCTGACAGAAGTGCAGCACTAGAGAGAGGAGGAAAAACTAACAATTGGCCTATGTAACTCTTCCTATGTCAATCACAGCATGGATGTACATCACAGATGATTTCAACGAACAACACCTGTCTCATGTGAGATAATGAGACCAATTATTAAAACTGAGTATGGTGACTACTCGGGTCGAATCTTACCCAAATACCAGTCTTACTGTGATTGCAGTCCTTGTTCGATGAACAGCACAGGGCACAGGTTTGGGAAGACTGTTTCTTCTGGATGTCTGATGTTGAAGCACGACTCCACAGGAAAATGAAGTCTCTTCTTTCACTCAACTCGACAGCTTTTCCGTATACACACATCAGCTGATGCTCTTGGGCACATCTTCAGTGATGCTCATGTGATCATCAGGTATTTTGAGTCTTTTGACATCATACATCTTCCTCCGGGTGACTCAAGTGCTCGGTTGCACCTCTTTCAGGTTTTATTTAAAAGTTAAGCTTTGATAATTGTATGTTTATATGCTTCTCATAGACAACACTTACCAATACAAAGGTACCCATGTAAAACCATCCCTTGGATGGCTGTTGGATAAGTATTCAATCAAAAGCCAGTTTCAGACTGACTACCAGAGTCTGATTTGGTTCTCCCTCAGTTGAGATCCAGAATGTCAGGCATTGGTATCATCGTATCATGGTATAATAACACAGAGCTATCTGTGAATTGACCGTTCACAGCTATGTTCCATTACAAAATGTACCTTTTTACATTCCAACTGTTATGGTCATTTCCTTTATCACAGATTGAATCCAGTGACGCGGAGCTGTCAGAGAACAAGGTGTTGGAGCATAGCCTCTCTGCCATAGAGGACGACACCTTCCACGCATCTATGATTGCGCTCCATGGCAGTACCTGTGGCTCAGGCCTGGATTACCAGATGAATCTGCACGCGTCCACACCCAAGGTAGACAGCAATAAAATCTACCACACATCGGTAACTGCATATTCAGTCGGCCGGAACGACCTGGCTGAAAATGACACCCCTCTTTATTAAATGTCAGTGCAACAACTACTGGCCTTTGAAAAATGCAGCCTGTGATCAGTAATATTTGCTTACTTGATGGAGAGGGCCAAAATGTCATGTGAAATATAATCTCAGCCCATAACCTTTTCACTGACTGTTGTTAAAAAGGGAGTTAAGTTGCTAGTTTGCCAGAAGAATATTGAATTATTGGAAGTAAAACAAACTACAATGGTAATCTTTAAATTAAGTGGTAGTGGACATTTTATACTTTTATGGGACTAGCTTTGGCACGGCCTGGTCATTGGCTCTAAGCATTTTTATGGAAGTTTGTATGAAATGCTGGAGAGTTTATATGGAAATGTGAAGTAGTACCCAGGATGGTTTTGCTCAACTTTTTTTTTTCCCTTTTCTAGTTCATATCTTTTATCACTGAAATAGAGTCACACTCAAGGCTATAGAAGCCTAGCATTTAGGGAGTCCAAAATGTAGATGGAGAGTTTCTCATCATCATGAGCACCACCAGCTCTTCTCACAGTAACCTGAGAGAGCTGGCTACAGCTGACCTCCTTGCTGCCTCCTCTTGTGGTTTCCATTTTCCTCTGGAACACCCGGGTACTTGTAATTGTTGTCCTGCCATATGGTAACTCAACCCTTTCAGTCCTCACCACCTTTCCTTTTTTGCCCCCATTCGACTGGACTTGTCCAGTACAAATGACACCCCAGTGTCATCACTGTGGGTCCTGGTGAGATGGATTATTTAGTCAATGTCTAACTCATTCCTGGCATATAGCTTGATGTCCATTATGTATAAGAGGTGGCTGATGATAACTCCATTTCCACTGATCACTATGGTATGATTAACTTTGTGATTGTCTTTGTGTTTGCCTCTAACATTATTTTTTACTGCTACATTGAGTTCTTGATGAAGGCTGTTAGTGTTCTGTTAGCTTTTTATAGTGCCAAGCAATCCTATAAGCATTTGTGGGGCATTGCATCATAGGCTTTCATGTAGTCAGTCCAGGCTGTGCTCGGGTTGTTCTGTGTGGTCTTAGGTGACTGCTCTATCAACCAGTAGTTGATGCTTTGGCCCTCTGGTGTTATTTCCAATTCGCTTCTGAGTTTCACTCATGTACTAACTTGTGTTCACATTCAGCTGAGCTGCTCTGATGCCCGACAGGCTCTTCCATGTTGTGGAGAGAGGTTATCGGGTGGTAGTTTGAAGGTGTTGTACCCTTGCGGGGATCCTTCATGATCAGTGTTGTTCTCCTCTGTGTTAGCCAGTCAGGGGGAGACTCTGATGTAAGCAGTGGATTCAGCTGTGTCGCCAGACATTCATGGTTCATGGAGTCCTACATGTATGTGTGAAATTTCTTGTCAAACCTGAGGGACCATGAGTTTCATTGAATAACTGTACGTTTTACATTAGTCAGCTCTGCTACCTGTATCGTCACAACCCAACACACCCTACATTCATTGCACTCAACTATAACAATGCAATGGTCCATTTATTTCTTAACTTTGCTTCTTGGTGGCTGTGCCTATTGCAGCTCCTCAGCATTATATCCTATGTCCTTTAGCAGATTACTTTCTTTTTCTTATGTTTTAGAATTTCACTTGAACCCAAGAAGGAAATGCTTGCCAAAGGGGAAAGTCACTCACCGTGGACCCGGTTAACTCTAGGTGCTGCTATAATAAGTGGCACTCTGTTCATTGCACATGTAGGATCATCAGTAATTACTGCTGTCCTCTATTGCTTGCTGATGGCTTTTCTGTGGCTCATTACAATAAGTACAGGATGGTGACTGAGCAAAATAACACTCCCTATATGGGTAATTGCAGACCCAACAGAGTGCAACCTTCATTTGTTCCTGGGGTTTGTTTTTATCCTAGCTGACAGCTCGCCTGGACCTGCTGGATGAGCACCCCTCCTTCACGTCTGTGTGTAGCCTTGCTGACAATACTGAGCCCTTTTCTCCAGAGAAGTTGGTCTCTTTAACTCCTCCCAGCTTGAGGGTCCACATAGGAGAGGTTGATACATTACGGGGCAATGCCGATCAGTACCTCTCAGAGCACTCAACCCAAGAGGATCCGAGGGATGGCTTGACAACATACAGCCCATATGCTGAGATGGGAACCCGATCGAAGGTTATTGACGAATCACTGGAGTCGCTCCATTTCCACATGGAGCCTACCATCTCTATCGGAGACATTGGGGAAATAAAGGTTCTGATGAAGGTAAAAGTTTCCATCTGATGAAAACTGATTCATTTTTAAGTTTTGATGTCTTTAAAAATATATAAAATAGACAATTAGCATTTCAGCTCATTGGTGTTCTATATGTTCTATATGTTCACGGTTCACGGTAGCTCGGTGGTAGTTCATGCACTTCAGGAATGGATGAGCCAGAGGCTGCGGGTTTGACCCCACTGTAAGGCATCAGGAAGGGCATCCAGCCTTAATTTCCCCAGCTCCATCTAAGTCCATGTCCAATTCCACAATGTGAGAACTAATCATGACGCATGAAACAGACCCCTCTAGTGTTCGATACGTTGGAATTCAAAGAGGAGCTAATATGCATCACGATAGTTACAAAATATTCCTCCTTAATCTTCTCTGAGATTCATTCTAATCCATTCTCTTGAGTAGCCACCGACCTTTTCCCGAGTCAGACATCTGAGTCTGTTCAACACTAGGATATGCCAGAAGCTAAAATGATCCTTTATTTATAATTTTCTATGTCCTTGACCCATAGCACCTAACTAACCTCCAGAGATCTTTTTTTATATGGTCTAAAATACAAGCATTGACTCAAATTAATTATTTTATTGAATTGCCACCCTCAAGGATGAAGACATCAATATGAAAGAACCAGAGAAGGATGGTGAAAAGGAAAATGAATTGATATCCTCAGGGAGCACTTTTGAAAGGACCATCACAGTTGTCAAGGGCAACTCCAGTCTAGGTTTGTGTTAATTTCTTTGCTTTCTTTTATTTGTTCTCAGATTTATCTTCTGTCCACAGCATTCCCAGAAATGTAAATGAAGGAGTGACTGGAGGATTGGGTCCAACCCTGCATCATCTGTCAGGAATACTTTGATGCAAAATGACTGACAATGATCCTGGCAGTTTTCTAACCTGGAAGGGTCATGAACAAGGAATTAAATGTCTTAAAATTAACTTTTTTTAATGGTACAGTTTTTTAAGTAGGGTTAGATGAGATTTAAGATGAATTGTCTAGTTTTAAGTTAGTATACACATACAGATATACTTATGATCTATTAAGGTTTTAGAGATATGTAGCATACTTAGAATTTACACAGCAAGTATGAAATTGGGCATCAGAGGGGGTCCTCATTGATTTATGGGTAGCTGATATCGAAGCACTACATTAAAACATCAGAGTACAGTACACCCTTAGCTGAGCAGCTAATGACAGTGATTCGAGATGGCATCACAGATGAAACTGTTGTCTGAATTATAATTTTGGAAGAGTTGCTCAATTTGCCAACATTTGTTTTGATTAGATCATAAGATCTTCCCTTCAGGGGCGGCATACCTCAGGAGGCAGGTGGTCATCTATTTATCAGAAGACTCTTAGTTTCTTGGTACAAAAGATGAAAATTAGCCTGGTAGCTAAATCTTGTTAAATCTGAATCCTGAAATAAGAAAACTTCAAATTATGTTACTCCCTCTGATTTCCTAACAACAACAACAACCCTGATAAATCATGCACAATCCAACACATTCAACATGTGCGGCACGTCTTTAAGATCAGCTGAATTTCTTTCTGGTTTACCTCAAAGGGATGACGGTGTGTGCCATGAAAGATGGTTTGGGAATGCTGATCCGCAGCATAATACATGGTGGTTCCATTAGCCGGGATGGACGTCTGGGGGTGGGAGATCTCATCCTGGGCATCAATGGGGAGCCCACTTCCAACATGTCTAATGCCCAGGCCCGGGCAATGCTGCGCAGACACTCTCTTATCGGACCAGACCTAGGGTAAGACAACACCATCGTCAGACTGTCTGATATTGATTGACACTTGTTTTACTGTTTCGTTTCGAACCTCTTCACATAATAGCTGATAAAAGTGATCACTGCACGTATGCATATGCACGCACACACACTACTTATACTTCGTAAAGGCGCTTGATGGCTCTCAACCTGTGAGCCATTGTGCAAAGCATAAATAACTTCATAAAAAACAGCAACCTTTGCCTTCATGATATATGAATGTTGTGTTTTGATATTCTAACCCCTCTAGTGAGATGCAAGAAATAATAATACTTGTCCAGCCTTTTTTATACTGAACATAAGCAAAAAAATGTCTATTCTTTATATGTTTTCTAGCATCTTTTCAAGGAGGTCTTCTCCACCATTCTTCAGTAAATTGAATTTGCTCATTAATGTACAAACCTTCTAAATACAATACAGGGGATGGCATAGTTCAGGAGGTTGAAGATGTTGAAGTGTCCTTGAGCGAGACACTGAATCCCTAATTGCTTGGGACAAGAGATAAAATTAGCCTGGTGGCTAAGTCTGGCATATTCTTCATTCTAAATATTCATTAATATGCACTGTCCCTATAGAGGAGATTGTTGTTATTATTATTATTTTTAATATTGTTGCAATCTTTGCTATTATTATAATTATTGGGGCTGTGGTAGAGCGTCCACATCGGGAACAGAAAAGCCAGATATTATGGGTTTGAACCCACTGTGGGGCATCATGAAGGCCATCTGGCCTTAATCCCCCAAACTCCATCTAAATCTGTGTCCACTCCAGCAACATGGGTATTTTTCAGGACATGTAAAATTGATTTTTTTCTCTCATTATTTTCATTTTTATCATTATTATTATTATTATTATTGTTGCTGTTGTTGCTATTATTATAGGTCAAATAATATTTATGACTGGTCTTGCACACATAGGTACAGATGAAATTAGTTATTTATATTGATCATTTAATAAACTGTGTTATGTACATGGAATGTACTTGAAAATATATGTTACCAGCACAGAGTCATGCATGTTTTGGTTAAACTCAAATCAACCACTTTACAGAATGGCGAAGTGTTTCATTCAATCATTCTGAATGAAATATGTGAAACGACATTAACCCTGCATTGAACTAGTTCAGATAAAGACAAAACACAATGGGGAAACTACCTTTGCCTCCCATCCTTTGAGTGAGGTTCCTCAAAGACAAAATCTAATGTGGTAATTTGACAAGTACTGCTTGCTGTGCTAAAATTGGCAGTTTGGTAGCTGTGATGCATAAAAGCCCAACTCTTCACATTCTAGATCTGCTTGTGCACCTGAGGACGATCTGTGCCCCTTTTATGTGTGAGTATGGCTAATTCCCACACTGGTGGTGTGCTAGTAAAAACTGCCATCCTGGTTGTCTATCATCTTTTCATTTCTCTTGCAACTGGACTTTCTTGCAGTCTGTCGTAAAGGGTTTTATCCAGACACACTCATAGGTTGTGCTTATAGGCTGCAGCTGAATATTTTTTGTACATTTACTATATTTTACATGTATACTTAATATATATGTATATTCAGTTATATTCATGGGGTGTCAGGAAGGGCGACTGGCCTTAATTCCCCCATGCTCCATCTAAGTCCATGTCCATCCTCACAACGCGGGGACATATTGTGACACGTAAAATGGACCTCTCATATTTACTGCGTTTTAACCTTTGTGGCAAATAATAATTTGATAGGATCCTGAGAAATCCAGTTATAGAAGATTCTGCGTGAATAATTACTTTTCAGGGGATCTTTAATCTTTTCTGTTTTCCAGAAGATTTCTATGAAAATTCATATTGAAGCGATTTGACATTCAGCTGCGATTCAATTTTTCAAGGTCCTTTGAGTTTCTTGGTTCGGCAGCACAAAGCATGTAGCGATGTGGCTAAAATGCGCAGAGGGAAAATGTTGTCTGGATAAATCTCTTGACTGACTACATTACTCACTAACTGCAGTCTCTTGGAGGCATATCTTTCACATTCATTTCTGTGACTAACAGGCTTGCCAGCCTACGCTAGATGATTCTGACTGAATATATATGTTCTCCATTTTTGTGTGTACCTCTCCCAGCTCTAACTCACTAACCTGGTTGTTTTGTCCAACTCTGCACATTACTTATTTGCTCCATGTACAGTATGGGATTTCCATTGCGTTTGACATTGCATGTTGTTTCCTTCTTAAATGAACCGATGCATTCACTGGAATCATCTAACTGGGATTCATTTCCAATTTTGTCTGCATGCAATTATGTTCTAAAGCAAATCAACTCATCTGCCCGGGATCTGTCAACTTCACTCAAATGGAACCAGTGTGCTCTTCACCATCACCTAGGTGTGAATTGCTCACAGGCAGGCTGACTAAAGCAGACTGTAGTTCTTGTTGGAACGCTTTTGGGTAATTCTTAATTTTGAAATGGTAAATTACTCCTACTACTCAAATGAATAATTCAGGCCCCCCCATTTTCTCTGTCCTGTGACATTTTCATAAAAAAATATGCAGCCTGCATTGTGTGTCAGAAAACTTTATTTGCCCAGACATTTATAAATGAGGTACACATCTGTTTTGAATTGTCAGGCGATGGGAATCTATACATAATTCATTAACATCTCACCTTGAGCTGTTGATAGGCAGAAT
>OMLC01043050.1:0-22414 GCA_900302585.1 Regalecus glesne | reverse complement strand
TGACCCCCCCACCCCCAAAAAAAGATATAGCGCCCACGAACCCCCTCTTTGTCAGGGCCAAGCACTCAGATTTTCCCTTTAAATTGTCACCTTTCTGTATCCTGCCTGTTGAATGTCGACAGGTAGACCGCTCCCTACTGGCCTGCGGTAACTGTGGTCCTGAAGAGTACTGTGGTTTCAGCAGCGGTCATCCTCATTGTGAGAAGTGCACCATCTGTCCTGCTGGCTTCTTCCTGGTTGCACAATGTTCTATCCATTCAGACAGAATCTGCCAGGTGTGTACCAGTACTATACCTGCTTATTAGGAGCCAAAAAGTCTCATGTGAGTGAAATGAAATATGTATAGAAAGGAGTTAAGAAGTCAATCAGTGCTAAGACACAGACAACAGACAGAATATGACATGAACTGAAATAATTGTCAAAAGCAGAGATACTGGTTGTCAGTGGATTCATATGCCAATATGAATAACTCCATGAAAATGGTCTTTAGGAAATGAAGGAGGAAAAACATGCATATCATGACAATTGCATGGGATAAACATTGAATCTCAGATTTACCTGAGGTGAAGATAAATTATTTTCTATGAATGTTCAGCCTTCTGCTCACTCAGAATGCCAGTAATAATGCATAAACGAACAATGATTCATTTATGGAGTTATTGTTACAGGACAGAGATGAATGCCTGGAAATAACACATCTGTGTGGAGATAAACAGAAATGTCTCAACACTCCAGGTAAAGATAATTTATCAAAAAGTAATCTGTAATGGATCTCACGTTTCTCTGGTACTTTTTCTTTCAGTTAAACTCAAAGATTAAATCAAAACTTTTAAGACTTTTCTGAATTTGCCACAATGGTCTCTAAATGATGAAACCAGTGATTTAAGGATAGCAGGATTTAAATAAAGCTGCAACTAATGAGAACAATGAATGCAAATGGACAATCTTGAAAGACAATCTTGAAAATTGGGATTCTTTCCTTTGAAGTCTGCCTACGTTCCCTAATTTCCTTCTTGATAAAACAAATGTATTATTTATATTTGAAGACAATTCTTAACAGCACTATCCATAAGTATAGAAGATTGAATTGAATCCAACCTCATCTCCTCCTTTTCGATCTGGTTGTGTTGTCAACAGGTGGATTCAGATGCCAGGGAATGACAGAGCGTGATGCCAATTCGGGAATGTGTGGCCATGCCTACTTCTATAATGGAGAGATGGATGAATGTCAGGCCTGCTCAGAATGTGACGGAGACTCAATAGCTGCACCCTGTACTTTAACCACTGACACCGTTTGCTCCATCCCTACTTCTAGAGACAACGCCCTCTCTCTGTCCTGGGCTGGAGATGTGAGTTGGTCCGCAGCAAGGGGCCTTTTGCCAGGCCACGCCATCCCAAGTGTCCAGCTTCAGATCCAGGGTAGACGGGATGGAGGTCTTGTATCAGCTGAGGATGGTCACCTGGTGCTGCAGCAACATGGCCTAGTGTGGCTAGATGAAAATCTCTCCCTGGCTCATGGCTGCCGCAGCTTCATCCAAGTGTGTTTGCGTTTGAATAATACCGACACCTCTGAAGCTCGCGACCTCAGTGGTGTCAGAGTTGAGCAGAGGGAGGGAAAGTCACTCCAGAGTGTGAGCATCAGCGGGGTGGCGGAGGTTGCTCCAGGTCATGTGATCTCCCTGCTCCTTAGAAGTGCCAGCCACCACTGTAATCACAGCCATGAAGGGCTACAGCTGTACGGCCCTTCAGCAGCTACGCTCAGCCTCCTCTGGTTGTCCCATGATACAGGGGCGGTTGCTATGACAGCACAGGCAATTGCATCCACACAATACCACAACAACTACCGACCAGTGTTCCGCACTACCTCGACCTCTGACCCTTATGTGGTGGGGTTGACTCACGACGGACGCGGAGTGCGTTTTGCAGAGAGCGGTACAGTGCGCTTCGTATTTCAGCAGGCTTTGTACTCCATGGGCCAGGCCTGTGTGAATGAGGGCTTTCACTTGTTTGCATACCTCAGCCGAAATGGGACAGGTATGGAACTTTCCCGCACTTTCAAGCCTGGCGTCCACTACCGGGACACATCCATCTCTTTGTCCGGAGCAGCTAACGTTGACCCTGGGGACACACTGGGTTTTGAGATCCTCACCCCAGGTCAGTGCAACGTCCGCTACTTTGGCGATGAGACTGGAATCAGTACCCTGAGCTTGGTATGGGTTCCAGCTGCCATCTCTTCCTCCATCACCGCATCCTTGGCTCCCACCGGTCTGCCTGCTGGAGCTGTCCGCAACAAGCCACTGTTCTTCCGCCAGATGAGCCCCCAGGTGTCGCAGGTGGCACTCTCAGGAAAGGGATCCACAGACCAAAGACGTGACTTTGTTTTCAAGGAGAGTGGGACTGCTAATTTGGCTCTGGACCTGAAACTCATCCACTCCTGCAACCTGCTAAAGGTGACTCTTCTCAGACAAAGTAAAACAGAGGGGTTAGGAGAAGGGGAGAGTGATGCCGAGGGTGGTAGACCAGTCGCCCTGGCCCAGCAAGTGGGTGGCCAGATGCCAGAAGGCAGCCAATGGGCCACTCTGGGACTGCGGGCATCCTTCCGGGTACAGAACGGCACAGCGGTTTTCTTTACATTGGACTGTGTACGTGGACGGGTCAACCAAATCAGCCACCAGACAGCCAGTGGGGTGTCAATACTCTGGGCAGCAGCATCATAAATAACAGAAACAAAGTGGTAAACATCACAAAAACAATTTTACTCAACCTCTTTTTTAGTTCATCAATATGACTGATTATGTTCATTATGATTCATGAATATGCTTGTTACTGGTTATAGGTACCATAGTATCCAGTTTATGTTTCTGCTAATTCCATATTCAGAAAGGACTTTTAGGGTGGCACAGCTCTGGAGGTAGGGTAGTCACCTACTCAGAGGATTGATAGTTCGATTCCCAGTTCCTTCAGAAACTGTGTAGAAGTGTCATTGAGCAAGACACAGAACCTCCAATTGCTCAAACCCTGCAATAGAATGATGTCCTGTCCAGGGTGTTTCCATGCCTTTTGCCCAATGAGCACTGGGATAGGCTCCAGCATGACTCTGACCTGATTTGGGATGAGAGGTTGACAACAGAAGAATAGGTGAATGGATAGAAGGGACACTTTTCATTTTTTTAAACAACCTTCTATATCAAATCATTCTTATATTAATGCAGGCAGTGGTGTCCGTATATGAGTCCTGTAATATTACTATCAATAACATATAAGATATCTACATTGATGGCTTTTGCTGTTATTTAACATCCTTAATCCACAGTGAATTCTGTTTGTAATTCATCCTGTGTTTAAGCTCTGTGGTCTGTCATGTTTACAAGTTCTGTGTGTATATTGCCTGTCTCATATTTATGTTACTGAATTACCTAGTTGACGCCAAGGGAACTTAGAACATTACTTGTGACATTTTCTACTTCTACAGCTGGCGCTTTCCCACTGTAGCTTTCATTCTGAAGTGTATGTGTCTATGAGCATGTGTTTCATGTTAACCGCCATTTTCTGATGCGAGTATTCACTGCATGCCTTGTTTAATGAGCACTTTCGGTATATTATGTAGGAGAGTCCATGTGTTTATGCTGGAGTCCTGTTTAGAATAAACTTCCCTTGGAGTAAGCTACATGTCTCTAGATTGGAACAAAGTGAACATAATGAAGTGACTATTTACTTACACTTAACTGTAAACTGTATATTTGATGTTTTATTGTGAACCCCCTCTGAAGAGAGGAATTGTTTGTGCCCGATGTGCTTTGGTTCCTTGGTTTAACCACTATATGCTTGAGGCAGAGCTTGGTGTAGCGCTTATCAAACTGATGTATGATCTTGTAATTTGAACTGGTTAGACAGACAACCAGTACCATTAATAAAACTCTCGGTAGCGTAGCGTACCACAATGAGTTAAATTCTGAAATTTTGGACTCGCTGAGATGAGCCACCACTTCCAGAGGAAAGAAAGTAAGATAAACCAAAGTAATCACTCACAGATCTGAAAGTTGTGAACTTTCCATTCAGGGATCTCCGTCTCTATTCCAAAGAAACACACACAGATAATTACGTCACCTCTCAGATGAAGAACATACGCACAACAATGCATGCTCTTGATGGAACTATTTATTGACTGGCTTAGAGGTCCGGAACAATTAAACAATTAAAAAATTTAAAACTCTGATAACTTGTTAGAATTTATAACTTAATATTGTTCTGCATAGACCTGCCATACACTGCTTCTGATTGACTCAAGCCAAAACAAAAACCCATGTACCAGCAGGCTACTCATCACTGTCATCTATGGCTGCGCTAGTTTCTCTCCTCTGCTTCAATGAGGTAGGGGGCTCACACACAGAGTGGAGCAGAATAGAGAGAAGGCCCTTTCAGACTCAAGACATTGACACCAATGCATTCTACTACTATTACTGTTGGCTGCTCCTGTTGGGGGTCGCCATAGCAAATCATTCATTTCTTCCTGTCCTCTGCATCTTCCTCTGTCACTCCAGCCACCTCCATGTCCTCTACAAACCTTCTCCACCCATGTCAAAACCATCTCAATCTTGCTTCTCTTGCTTTGTCTCCAAACTGTCCAACCTGAGCTATCCCTCGAATATTCTCATTCCAAATCCTGTCCTTCTACATCATTCCCAATAAAATTTTGGGCCTCTTCAACTCTGCCACCTCCAGCTCCACCTCTGTCTGTGCTATTGTCTCAGAACAATACAACATAGCTGGTCTCACCATCATCTTGTAAACTTTCCCTTTCACTCCCGGTGGTACCCTTCTGTCACAAATAACCCTTAAAACTCTTCTCCAACCACGCCACCCTCCCTGAACTCTTTTCCTCACTCCCCATTACTTTGAACAGTTGACCCCCGGTATTTAAACGAATCTATCTTTGCAACCTTCCGCTGTATCCCCCTTATACATATGTAGTCTGTCTTGCTCCTACAGACAGACTTCCATTACTCTTCTCTCCACCTCCCCAACCTGCTCTCTACTCTCACTGCTGAACATCACAGTCCACAGAGACTCCTGTCTGATACCATCCGTCAACCGAGCTCATCTGGCTAATGTCCGTTTTGGTGCAAATCTCTTTTTTTTAGTTTCTCTGGCATTACTCATTTAAAATGTGTGTGTGTGTGTCTGTGTGTGTGGGGGGGTGAGAGTAGTTCTGCAAAGATAATATAAGATATTCCTTTATTAGTCCCGCAGGGGGAAATTGCAGTGTTATAGCAGCGAGTGTAAAGTACAGCATGAGAGACATTGCATCTAGAAAACACGTGTAGCATAGACAAATTCAAATATATATATATATACAGTATGGACAGATAGAACAGATTGCACTCATTGTTAATTATCCAGTATATTGTAGTTGTTGCTGTACATGTTTTGGGGTTGTTCTATTGGGGGAGCAGTGCGGATTAAAGAGCCTGACAGCTGTGGGAAGAAAAGACCTACGGAAACGCTCCTATAAACACCTTGGATGCAGTAACCTATCACTGAAGGAACTCTCTAGCCTAGAAATATAGTCCTGCATGGGGTGAGAACTATTGCCCATCATAGATGACAGTTTGACCATCATCCTCCCTTGTCCCACTACCTCCACAGTGTTGAGGGGACATCCCACGACCGAGTTTGCTTTCTTAACCAGTTTATCAAGTCTCTTCCTATTCGCAGCTGAGATGCTGCTACCCCAGTAGACCACTCCATAGAAGATGGCTGGTGCCACCACCGTGTTATAAAATGTCTTGAGGAGTGTCCCCAGCACTCCAAAAGACCTCAGTCTCCTCAGCAGATATAGTCTGCTCTGGCAAGTGCTGTTGAATGATCAGTCCAGTCCAGTTTATTGTTCAGGGGAACACCCAGGTACTTGTAAGATGTCACCATGTCAATGTCCATCCCCTGGACGTTCACCGGTGTCATAGTGGAGTGTGTGCACCTGCGAAAATCCACCACCACGTCTTTGGTTTTACCCGCATTGATTTGGAGGCGGTGAAGAAGAATGAAAGTGTGTATTTTCATCAACTACCAGTTGAAAATGTAAAAGAGGGTTGTAGAATACCTGGAGTACTAAATTAAAACAGGATACTTGTTTTTACAAAGTAAAACGACACACGACAATATGTAGAGAGCATTTTAACAGGTGATTTCATTGAACCTGACGCTACCTGCAGGTGACTGAAACGGGAAGCAGTGTCCTCAATCTTTAGTTGAAACAAGGACGGCAAGAAACATTGAAGACCTCAAACAGTTAAAGGAAAGTTGAATGCCTACTTCTAACCAGGGGGGAAAATCCCACATTTTATTGGCTTTAACTCAGGTAGAATTTAAAAGCTACTTACATTTTGAGCTACGAGGGCTTGACCGAGAGTTGTTGGAATACTGGGACGAAGCTATGGGCATAGCTAGGAAAACAGACACCGAAAAGCGATTTAGAAAAATGAAGAATGATGGTGATACATCCTAATGGATATTGAGCAGAAGCAGAGAAGTATAGAAATCTATCAATTTTACGGGTTAGCACTCACCTCGTTAGCAAGCTAGCCTGACAGCTAGCGGGTTACTTCCGTTTTCTTTAGGGACGTTTAGTAGCTCGAAAAAAGTCAGTCGGGTTATATAACTTATAACAAAGGTGATTTTAATGTATATTTTTATGAATACCCGAGGTATACATAAAAATCAGGTATCCAGCAGAAAGTAAAACCGTTATTGATCACGACACGACGTATTGCTGTGCCAGTCGCTCACAGCCGATATAAGGCGTTATGACCGATTTCCGGTCATGTGACTCCTTAGTGGACTTCTATCCTTCCTCTGTCGTTCTCTGACATTTCTCATTTACTTTCCCCTGGTTAAAGGCTTTTAAAGGACTTGTTCCTGAGCAGACGCAGGGGCCTAAGGGCAGGATGTCGTGTTGATGTAAAGCTGACTGAGGCGCTGAAGGCCACTGAGCCTCCAGCTCGTTAGAAGTGTGCCCTCCACAAACGGAGCTACCACGGCCTGCAACCTTATTTTAGATCTATGGACGAATACATTTAGAATGTAAATATGGCAGATTTAGCCAACAGACTCGGTTGAAACTATTGTCTGTCCCAAGCTATTCAGTTCAATCTCTTGCTCAAGGACTCTCCAACGCGCTCTGAAGGAACAAGGGATCTTAACCTCATGAGTTAAGACGCTCCCTCTTCCTCTCATGCCACCACTAAGCATGTTATTGATGATTTGTAACCTTTATCATCTAATCTCTCGTTGCCAATATTTGCAACAGCTAATCTAAAATGCTCTCTCTGTGATCCAGAGGGGTCCACTTGTCCATCTATTCATCCATCCATCCGTGCATCCAACCAACCATGGAGGCTATCCCAGCCCTGAATGGATGAAAGGCAGGGAAACACCCTGGATAGGTCACCCCCATTCCATCACGGGGGTCGAAAAATTAGCGGTTCAGTGTCTTGCTCAAAGACGCTTCAACACGCTCTCGGCGGGGGGGATCAAACAGCTAATCTTATTACTAGATGACTTCCCTACCTCCTGAGCTATGCCGCCCCTCACTCATGAGTGTGTGCTTTAATTCAGCGAGTTGAGCGCCTGGTTTAACCAAAAGCAGGTGCTGCGGGCAGAAGCCATCAGATTCTTTCTATTAAACATCAAAGGGAGGAGGCCTGTTGCCTTAATTTTAAACTGTTTAAGTAATGTTAGACTGCTAGTTAACAGTCTTGCAGTTATGCGATATATTTCCCAGACTCTACCTTTGAAGGTAGATTAAAAGCCATTGTTTGATACCAGGGGTGTAATCTATGAAAACATCCAGAGCAGGACACGTTCCTGCGGTGTTTCCCCTCCTCAATCTGTGGCTACAGGTATCTCAAGTTACTGTACAATAAGTCATAGAATAAACCCTGACCATTCAATGACCTCTGGCCTTTCCTAAGTAAGGAACAGGTAGGTTTGGGGCTCCGCAGAATCCAAAGACAGCAGGATGGCTCTGTTGTGTTCCAGCCAGGTTCTCCCAGAGCCCCAGCTCATGTTTTCTAAGATATGTACGGAGGTGTTCAAGTTGTGATGTTTTAATCTTATTCAGAAACCCACACACAGGGATCAGATGGACGACCCAGGCCAACAAACAGAAAAGAAACAACATCACAACATGTTACAAGCTAAATTCAAAGCAGTCCCAGAATGATGGATGGGTGACTTGGTGAGTTACGATGGTCTGGGAATAATAAAAGTTATAGATGAGGGTCAGGGCCCCCAAAATCCAGAGCTGAACCTTGTCTGGCATGAGTGGATGGCCTAGCACATTAGCACATTAGTAATACAGCACAGATGGGAGAGAGAAGGACAGTGTGTGTCTGCATATATGTGTGTGTTGTTTAACGAGGCCCTCAATATGAAATCTTGATGAAAACCTAAACTGAGATCAAGACGACTAATCCTGGATTCACACATTTTCTTGATTAAGGGACCCCAAGCAAAGATACCCCCCTTCACTGCCATGACTATGAGAGGATCCCTACGTTCAATTAAATGCTGTATATTTATGGGGGTAAAACTATATTACAGAAGGTCCTGTAGTGTCAGTTTCCAGATCTCAAGTCAAAGTAATCTATTCACTTGGTTGCTTAAATCAGAACTTGACTCACAGAGGATCCATATCGTATTTGAGTCTGTGGAGCCCTGGTTTGAATCTCAGCACAGCTTCACCTATGCTAAAAGGTATGAGGGATGCATGCAGACCAACTGACCAGTAGCCAGACAGACTGAGTCCAGTGTGAGGTGAGGGCGGTGGTCTGGTCTCCATATGGTATGCAGACACTGAAGGTCCCCGGTAGAGGTCACCGGTGCATTATCACCAACTCTCTCAACGCGGTGCAGTCATCTCGGCGAGGCAGCGGACACAAAGCCAGACCGGCTGACGCACAGACAGAAAGAGAGAAAGACAAGAGGAGTAGAAAGTCATGCAAATCATCAAATGAGGAGGGAGGAAGACGCACAGAGGTCAGACAGGGGGAGACGGGTGATGAAATGTTCCTCTCTATAAAACCGTGTCCAGACGAACTAACTCACCTTGTTTTGTGAGAGATTTGTTTGGATCGAAACACGGAATGAAAGAATGGGCAAATAAAAGAGACAGAGGGGACGCCAGAGAGAGGAATTGGCGGAAAGATCACCCATGTGTCTGTGCATCTGGAAGTGGTTCTGTCTTGTTTTGTAATTTTCTTCTTTCCCGCTGTTACCTCTCCAACTGCACCACCTGCGGCTGTTTTCGGAGTTTCTGTGTCTCATTGCGAGTGAGAACATCTCTACACAGAGGTCATGGAACGATCATTAAGATACCTACTGTATGGCCCTGGATCACAGACAGACAGACAGACCTCATCAGCTGCAACAGTGCTTATCGAGAGGTCCATTTTTATGGGTCAAAGTTAGTCCCCACATGGTGGGGGTGGACAGGGGCTTGGATGGACCATGAGGGATTAAAACCTGATGCCCTTACTGATGCCCCCCTCTCCCCCGCAGTGGGTTCAAACTTGTGACGCCTGGCTTCTCATAATGATTGATAAAACGATTAACCAATATATCCAACAGAACTGCATTTTGAAAGATACTAAAGATATGATTAAAGATCAAAATTATGATTGTGCTTTTAAAAAAATTCATTGACCCTCCCTGCAGTGGCTCACCCCAGTAGAGTGCCTATTACATAAGGCTGAGTCCTTAGAGCAGGGGCTCGGGTTCAAATCTGACCTGTGCCCTTTGATGCATGTCATCCCCCCTCTCTCTCTCTCTCTCTCTCTCTCCCTCCTGTCTCGCTCTCTCAACTATCCAATAAAATAAAGGTGAAAAATTACCCCCAAAATTTTATTCATTCACTCGAGGAAAGTGGTGCTGGATAGATTTTTACTTTAAAAAAACTTCATTAGTGCTCCACAGCTGACAGAACATCTCTGTCAGGCCTTCTCTGCGTGGTCACGTCATATACACTACTGCCACCTACAGGACATGAAGAGAACGGTCCCATGGGAAGTAGGCTTGGAGGAGGTCATTCAAAGGAAGCTCGCTAAGTAAGTAGGACTGGTCAGTAACTGCCAACAGGCCAAGCTGACAACGTCCCCACTGACTCAGTGGCCGGGGAGGAAGAGAAGTCCCATATTAAACAGGCCCTGGTTAAGTGTGGTTATCCTAACTGGGCGTTTGTTAAAGCCAGGAAGGGTCCCAGACAGAGCTCCAGCCAAGTGGAGGGAGGGGAGGAGCCAAAGCGTAGACCGGTAGTGATTCCGTATGTGGCGGGAGTGTCGGAACAGTTGAGACGCGTGTTCTCTAAACATGGCTTCTCAGTTGCTTTCAAACCCCTGAACACACTGCGGCAAAAGTTGGTCCACCCCAAGGATCGGGTCCCCCGGCACAAACAGAGTAACGTAGTGTACGCTGTTAAATGCAAGGAGACTGAATGGAGGGCCTCCTAGTGGAGGTTGGATGCAGGGGATTCGCAGCCTGATTTTTAGCCAGATTCTTCAGCGGTTTAGGTATTGATGGAAAAAAAGAGGAGGGAGAGGGCCTAAGACAACCATGGCCCTAAAGAGGAAAGCTGTAGGATCTTAAGTAGCTAGTCTTCAGGACACAAGCTGGGGTCTGATCAGCCCTGGCTCAGGGCCTAGCTGGGTCACCTGGAGGAGGGTGAATGATGCTGAAAGGCCGAAACACCCAAAGGTCCCAGGAATATCACTGAAGATGTGTCCAAGAGAATCAGCAGATGCATGTATTTAGATTAAATACTATACAGTTTTGATTTAGTGACTTTATTATCATTATGTATGCCACAAATATTTGGAAGTTACTACACTTGGGTTAAAAATGTTTTTCCCATCAGACAGAGCAGATGTAAGGTACTTTAAACAGTGTTTAATAAATATTTACAGTAAACCCATTATTTTGGGGTTAATACTTATATCAATAACTATTTTCTATCAGCCTTAAATACACAATAAGCTCATACAGTTGTGCGTTGCTGTTGAATAACATCTATATATTGCAGTATACATCAATCCATCCATCGGCAGCCACTTATCTGAAGATGGGTCACGGAATCATGCTGGAGCCCATCCCAGCGCTAATTGAGCGAAAGGCGTGAACACAGCCTGGACAGGTCGCCATTCCGTCACAGGCCTTGACCAGTTAGGGGTTTAGTGTCTTGTTCAAGAGCACCCCGACACGCTCTAAAGGAACAGGGGATCGAACTATTGATCTCCCAATTACTAGATGACCACCCTACCTCCTGAGCAATGCCACCCCTAGTATACATATACTTATCTACTTATTTATATAAATAGCATATATATTAAAAAGCAATTACCTACCAATGTGTGTTAAGAAGACTTCAGTTACGTGAGTGTGATTAAAAATCGGACCCACAAGGAGAAACGGTATTCAAGTTAAAAATCCCAAACAACAGTCAAGGATAGACTACAAAAGCCCAAGAGGGTAGATTTGGTCTTCACATGGTGGTCAGGTGCATTTTGTCCTTGTGTCATTGGAAGTCTGAGCTCGAATGTAAACGAATGTGGGCACTTAAGTGTCATGGCGGAATGAAAGCAGCATGGCTACAGTTTGAAACAAGGCATTTCTGTGACGGATAAAGAAGTGGCACTAAAGCGGTCTGGTGCACGTGTAGTGAACAAAGCGGCGAAACCACGAGGCGACATACACAGCCTCTCCACAACTTTGGCTTAAGCTCGAAGGAGCACGTTATCCCAAACACGACGAGATGAAAAGAGAGCAACAGCATGTATGCAGTTATTGATTGTGACTGGCGATCTGATAGCAGTCTATAAATCTGAACACGGTCTGGATCAGGGTCCATTAGTATGAAAGTCTGCAGTTCAAAACCCACGATCCTGTCATAACAACGTTAAAATGGATAGCAAATACACAGAGGAGCCACACGGACACAGCACTGATGTAGTGTACATCTGACTGTAACGTTACAGTGAGCGTTATTTGTTCCCATGGAAACTGTTCGTGAGGACAAATGCTGTAAATACCCCTTCTGAAAGTACTGTATGACAGACCCAGTACAGTATAGTGATGCCGGTTGGTTTTTGGTCCACGCTGCGGAGTGTATGGTCAGTGTGTCAGTGAGCAAGAGAAGGAAATGGGACCCTGGTAGGAGAGAGAGAGACAAGAAGAGGGAAAGTGGACAGACGTCATGCAGAGACAGGGGAGGGGAGCGGACAGAATGAAACAGTGGAGGGGTTAGAGCCACGACGCCGAGAGGCAGCACGATGACAACATCAGAGCCTCAGTGCAGCATCTCCAGGAGAAGGCGCTTGAAGTCTCCTCCACACTCAGAGGCCAGGGCGTCCTTCAGGGTGATGTCATATTTCTCCAGGTACATATCTTTCACAGTCTCCAGGTCAATCTGTTGGTGAACAACAACAACAGGCTACTGACATGGAGAAAAGGGTGCTTGTGCGTTCCTGTAATAGTTAACCGTGGCAGGGTTATTATGTATCGTAGCATCATAGCAGTGGCTAGCTCTCTCTGACGTATACGATACATGTACTCACACTTACCTCAGAGCGGCCGATGATGACGCGAATGAGTGTGTCCTCATCGGTGCCTGCCCCCTTCATGGCAGCGTTGAGGCGACGAGCAAAATATAGCTGCGGGTTCTTCGCACACCTCACTATGGAAAACATACACAGACATATTAACACATGCACACACAAAAAACACACGCACAGACACCCATAACAAAGGGAGCATGTTTTATGAAAAAAATAAAATAGTTTATTGTATTAGGACTAGCAGAGCTTCAACTGCTCTTAAACAACCTACCAAGTGTAATGTAGCACTGCTTTAGGGTTCCAGTGGCCTCACTGTCGATGGTATCGAGGATATCGGTTCCTGAAAGCTGCAAAATGATAATATGTAATGATAAAAATCCACCAAAGTGAAAGATATGTTTCCTTCAACACACAGGTAATCGGAAAAGAGTCATCCTCACCCATCACGTGATATGAATGTAGGTCTGAGAAAGAACCGTGTGGGGGGACAAAAGCATGTCTTGGTTGGGGTGTACTTACTGACTCGTAGACCTTAAAGGTGGCCTGAAGCTGCATGTAGTTCCTGTTTGCCAGGATAGAGCTAAAGGTTGTCTCGTCTGTGCCGAACCTGCCTTCTCCTGCCTGGCACACAGAAGTCATGAGGATTAGTATGTCAGTCTACATGTCATCTGGTGGAGTCATCCATCCATCCATCCATCATTAACTGCTTATCCAAAGGTAGCAGTTCCAGACCCAAAACTTCCTTTTTCCTAGCCACAACAACCAGCTCTGACTAGAGGATCCTGAGGTGTTCCCAGGCCAGTGTGGAGATATAATCCCTCCACTTGGTCCTCGGTCTACCTCATGGCCTCCTCCCAGCTGGACATGCCTGGAACTCCTCACTAGGGAGGAGACCAGTTGGCATCCTTACTAGATACCCGAACCCCTGGTGGAGTTAACCACTGGAGCTCTGGTGGAGTTATCTCATGTTTAATCTCAGCAGCCCTTCTAGAGATAGCCACACACATACAATGTGCCAAAGCTTGCTCCGGTTACTCTCATGAACCTCAACAAAGAACCTCATAAACTTAAACGGAGGTGGAATTGGGCACACATCCTGGTTTCTTCAAGTAAGATGTGTTCTAAGATGGACATCTGGTGTGTTGACCTTGAGATAACCTTGACCCTCATCTGACCCTGACATTATTTTGAAACATAAATCTGGTTGCTTGGTTGGATGAACAACATGACAACCCAGGAACGTCATGTCAGATTTCGATCCGACATCTCTCATTTGCAGATATCAGGAGTATTGTGATCCCTAGTCAAATATCACAGGAAAGGTCAAAAGGTCACAGAAACCCACAGACTTGCTAGAAAAGACCCACATTTTTTAAATGTGAGTCATTTCATTGAAACATGTATCTACAATGTCTTCTTAGAGCATAGTTCAAGAGGTAGAGCAGTCATCTAGCAATTGGATGATTGGTGGTTCGATCCCCGGCCCCTGCATAAATTATGTCAAAGTGGCCTTGAGCAAGACACTGAACCCCTAACTGTTCAAGCCCTGAGATAGACTGATGATCTGTCCAAGGTGTTTCCCTACTTTTTGCCTAATCACCACTGGAATAGGCTCCAGCAGGACTCTTTGACCCGACTTTGGTTAAGCAGTTGAGAATGGATGGATGGATCTTCTTCTTTCAGCATGTTTGCTGTTTCTCAGGGGTCGCCATAGCAGATTTCATAGTTTCCCTTGGTACCCTGTGAAGGCACAGCACCAATGGAGGCCATTGTTTACTTGGCTCTTGACTGATCCGGTATGGTCTTGTCAATCCACAACATGATTTGGTAAAATTTCAAGTTAGATGCTTTCCTGACACAACCACTGACCCTATAGACAGGATTACAGGTAAAACACAGGAAATTATCCCAGTATTTAGGAACTTGCACCCATGCCCGTCCCCACCATTTATCTATAATCCATCCATTTTCAACCACTTATCCAAAATCGGGTCGCGGGGGAACTAGAGCCCATCTCAGTGCTCATTGGGCTAAACACCTGGTACAGGTCACCAGTCCATCACAGGGCAGAGCAGTTAGGGGAACAGTGTCTTGCTAAATGACACTTTGACACACTTCTCTGAAGGTGCGGGGATCGAACCTACAATCTTCCGGTTGTCGGACGATTGCTCAACCCGCTGAGCCATGCCATGGCCCTTTATCTTCAACATAAGATGATATAATCAATGTAATCGTTTTTTTTTAAGCACCGATTGGTCAGTAAGCACGAGCATGAACTCGTCTCCAATCAGCACTTGAACCTTAAAGTAATCTACGAATAAGGGCTCCATTTTAGTTTCTGTAGAAAGGGTCACCTCAGACAATGCTGTGGCATCTTGTTCTGCCAGGGCTTCATCCACTTCATAGCCTTCGTCTCTGGTACCCTAGAGAGAAAGACACACACATGCACACCCACACGTACCGGGAAATGGAAGTAGTTAGAGAGGAACAGCGAGTGAGGAATAAAGAAAAGGAGAGGCAGGAAGGCAGGAGGGAGGTTGGAGCAGAGTGATGGACAGAATTTTGGGGATGTGAGGGATGGAGACAGATATGATCTCACCCCTTTAATGGGATAACGTTCATCTGGCACATATCTAGATGTAAGCCAGGTCAAATGACCACACTGTTTTGAACGGAATTTGCAGGATATGAGTCACACGGGGTTTAGATTTTGTCCTTCATTCTTAGGGAAGGAAGGAAAGGGGAAGTGCAATGGAAGAACTAGAGAACATATTAAGGCCCAAGCACGCCCAATCAACGTTAGACCAAACAACATAGCCAATATTTCATCACTCTCTCAAGAAACAGCTTTAGTATCTGGAAATGGTATTTCTGGTTGAATAAGGGGGTTGCAGATGTAGTTGGTCTGGTGTTTACCTGCAGCAGTGAAATCAGTAGGTTCCTCACATCTCCACTGGTGTCACCTTCAATGTCCATCTCCAGATCACGCTCATTTACTGCGGGGCAAAGACCACACTTCCTGTAGCTTGGTCCCCTCTTTCATTCAGAACTCTAGCAGAATGTCTAATCTGACCGTTTCACTTGATACACATCGCATGAGCAGACATCTCTGTTTCTGGTCGTTTTATTCTACAGTGAGAGTAGTCTCATGCTGTCTATGAAGCCTGACAAGCGAGACAAGAAGAGGGAAGATTCAACTATGATTCATGCTCCATTCAAATGACACACCCAAGAAATTATGACAAATGCCCTGTAAAAATAACATTTGGTTGTTTGGCACAGTGGATAACTGACCATACTTTCCATAGCGAGAGAGAGAGAGAGGGAGAGGGACATTAGACTGTTGGATATGCCTCTGAATCCCAGTATCCCAGTTTAAGGAAACCTACCCTGAGCGTATGTCTCCTTGTACTTCAGGATATCCTAGGGGGAGATCATTAAGAATCAGTTAGTCATTTAATACATTTAAAATAATAAAGGAAAGGATGAAATGTGGTCTTCACTAAAATCAAAATGTCCACCCACTCCTTAGAGTTGGCTAGCTGAGGGTAAATATCACTGGTGGTGAGTTTTGGTATCATTGTCTGATCTATGAACCAAAAGACAAACCTCATTGGTGGCAGTACACAAGATCTCCACTAGCACAGCTTCATCTGTGCCTGCCCCCTTCATGGCTTTCCTCAGCTCCTTTGCAAAGAACACATGAGGAGGGTCCAACATGGCCACGATGGCATTCTCAAAGCTACCTGTTAGCTCCTTCATCAACACCTCCTCCAACTCCTAAAATGAATAAAGAGGTGGTAGGGCAAAAAGCAAGCATTGTAAAAGGAAGAAAGAAAGAGAGAGAGAGAAAGATAAATACATACGTACGTACGTACATACAGAAGACACATATGGATAGAAAAGAGCGAGGCTGTTAAGGTAGATGGGTACTTACATCATCATACTTCTCAAAGTAGGCCCGTTTGATTTCTACACGTTGAGCAGCAGAGCGATTGGCCAGGATTTGAATAATAGTTTCCTCATCCGTCCCTGGTGGGAGAAACAATGGGTTGATTCTCAAAGGATGCCATTCTAAAATTACGCTACAAAACACTCAAATTGTTGCAAATGAATACGTTTGGACGTCCTACTTGTAGCATATTCTACGTGTATGCCTATCATGAAGTGGTTTTCTGATGGATGACTGTATCATTGCACCATCACTCACTCGTATCATGTGAGTGGCAGATAAGACCAAATCACATGGGGTCTCTGATATCAGCAAGCTGACAACAATGTTCTGGACTGGCAGATGCTGATGAAAGGGAAGCTTTGAAATCTACAAAGCTCATTTTCAAGGATCATCAACAAGATGTCTGGGGTGACAAATGAGTGAAAACAAACATGTCCTAATTAAAGGATAACTAAAGAAGACTTACCTAAACCTTTGCAGGCTTTTCTAATGGCCTTGATGTCAGCTGTAACGTCGAAGTCCTCATATGGGACAATGGTGGGCTAGAAAACACAATGAGACAACCAGTTCTTGCTGTGAATGTGTAGAAGAGGAGGAGGGAATAAAGCAGTGTCTTTTCTGTTTACAGAGGAAAAGGGCTTCTATCTAAATAACACTTAATTAAGAGACAGAATAAAGTCACTTCGTTTTGACTTGAGAAAATACAGTTAAATGGTAACACTTCACAAGGATACATAGGTCATGAAGAGCCCGTGATTTTGTATTACTCTGTTAATGATTAATAACTCATTCATCATTGTCTAAGTGCTGACGTTATCAGTACTTAAAGTACTGAGACGCCACGACGAACAAATGTAGATCTTGGGTTGCCAGGTTCGACGGCGACATGGCTCAGGAGGTCATCTAAAATGGTATATGGATTTGTTCTTATGTAGCGCTTCTCTAGTCAAACAACCACTCAAAGCCTTTAATCAATTAATCAGAAGGTCGCAGGTTCAATCCCCTACTCCTCTAGAGACTGAATTGAAGTGTGTTAAGCAAGACACCGAAGCGCCAAACTGGTCCTGATGAGTGGGTTGGTGCCTGTGAGGCGTATATAATGTTAAGTGTTTTGAGTGATCGATAGACTGACCAGAAGAGTGCTCTATAAATGCAGCCCATCGACCACTGTCAGATGTCACTCATCTCAGAATTAAAACGAGTATCTCTAAGCAAGACACACAACCCCCACAAGCTCAACCCCTGGGATAAAATGGCGACCTGTCTAGGTTGCTTCCCGGCCTTTCACCCAATGAACGCTGGGAAAGGCATCAGCATGACTCTATAACCAGACTTCCCATAAGGGGTTGACGATGGGTGGGTGGATGGACGCATCATGCGATTATAGGAAGACCATTAAACCGTTATGTGTCATCTTCACTAACTTCCAACTCACCTAAATCCCGAACTTGTGAGTGAAATTAAATTCTACGTCAATGCATTACGCAGCATTTTTCTTGTTGCCTTATTTTGCACACTGCTCAGCATGTGAATGTGGGTTGCCAGTCCTCGCCATGATAATGGGTCCCGAGAAGAAGCATCTGGAGCTCCACTGTTATATAAAATAGTGGTGAAACAGTCAAATGTTGGGCGTCGAATTTGGCAACCCAAGTTTAAAGGTACAGCCCTTAATTAAAAGGATTGCCAAGACAGTAAAGCACAAAACACAGAGTTGGAACCGGGGATCGCTCCCGAAATGATTGCCATATTTTTAAACATGCACTAGAGAAATATTTTATCGTTTATTTATTTGTTCAAATCTGTAAAGTTCCTAAACACTGCAGTAAAAAGAGCCCATATTTTCCATTTTGTTAAGAAAGTCACAAAATGCTTATTGATAACTTAAATTCCCCAATAACGTCAACACACCTCTGGTTCATATGGGCAAATAAATCAAAGATTTTAATGTGTCACAACGTTGTATCACTGATTTATAGCCTCTCAATAATTTGGTCATCCTCTGTTAATGACTCTCCAGGCAACCAGTTATAAGGGTCTGAAGGTGATGGATGCGGTGCCCTCCTTTCCAGGAATGGGTGTGGTCCCTGTTGGCTGAGTCATGCGACAGGCAGTTGCGCGCTGACCTCGTTGACACAATGACCACAGTATGCGGTTCGCCCACCCTGCCTCCAAACTCAGCGCAGCCTCACGGATCAGCGAATTCCGCGTCGCTGCTGCCGCCCCCCTCCGAGCTGTGGCGTCCCACACCCGAAACACAAGGAGTAGTGTTATACTCTTCGTTTGACAGCAGCCGTTTCAAGACGCACAGCAGTCCGTCAGCCGGCCGGTTTTCGCTTCGGTTTCCCTGAGACGGATGCGCGTATTTCTAACAACGCTAAACTCACCATCCTTTAGCTTATGCTTAACACAGACGCAAAGCAAACCCTAACAAACAAAGCCATGGAGTAATCTTACCTGCACGTTGCCCATGATGCTCCTGTGTGCTCCGTCTTGTCAGAGGGTGCTGAGAAGTGCTGTGAGAGATGTGATGTGGCGGGGCGGTGGGTCCGCCTCCTTTGTGACCGAACCAGCGGTGGGACACAGCCCTGTCTCCGGTACAGCATCGATGACGTCATCAACCCTCGTCATTGTACTAGCATGGCAATACAACACGAGCTCGAAGGGTTGCGTGACGGACATTTGTATGCGATTGTATATCTGGAAACGACGGAAACACAGTCTGACTGACGGGAAGACGGAGTTAAAAGGTGGCTATTGTTTGAGATCGCATAGGGTTTCACAGACTCATTTAATGTAAACGTTCAATTCGTAAGGAAAACAAAAAGTGGAGCTCTCGAACGTGGTGACCAATGGTCCGATACAGACATCGTCCATCTTGTTGTTTCTCAACGTTTTCAATGTGATAACGGTTTAGGACTGTAACGTAAGCCACACGCTTTAATTCATTCTCATCCTCTCTCTCTTTCCTGAGATTTATTGTGTACCCAAACATAAGGGTAAAAAGAGTGGAAAAACAGAGAAAGTAGTTCCTGGCACATTGGGTAGTGGGGCGTTTGTGTTGTTGACGAGGGATGTTTATTCGTCTCGGATTGAAATCGGACCTGAATTGTAGTTGTTTTGGATTATCATGAAAAACGGATAACGTCGTACCTAAAAATATCCACATGGTGACGCTGCTGTACAACTTATAGACGTCAAACGTCCTCAAAGTTGTAGCAAAAATAGCTTGATTCTTTAAAATGGATTAATTTTGGTTTATTTGAATAACCGGGATACTAATGCATGCCAGAGACCATGCTGTAAACCATGAATAATGGTCTGAAAACAAAAGTGAGACCACAACATCCTCGACAGCCCCACACATTGACAACAGATGCTGTAGGTTTTAATAGAAATATTTATTGGAGGATTGAGGACCATGGTATTTACTGTATGTACATGCAATTACTACAGAACACAATATAAATTTACAATATAAATACTCCCATGTAGATGTTACCACAGCTTTCACTGAATGAAGCAACACCGTATAACAAGCATAGAGTTAGTTCAGTGAGTGGACAGGTTATTGTACAGGTTTACATGCCAGACAACCCAGAAGCCATTCGACTGACTGCGTGTGAGTGTATCCACTGTTGAAAAAAGGTGGTGGACCACAGTTAATCATCACCTTTTGAAAGTGTAAATTTAGCCTTTTTTGTCTGCAGCCCACTCGCCGCACCATTTTTGCCAACTGTTAACTATGATCCATGAAGCAACATGAAAAGGTCACTACATTCAGCTGACAGGAGGTCCCACTCCGAGATGCTCGACTAATACGTAATGGCTATTATGTGATGTAAAGAAATTGTATATTCAAAGACAGGCTGAGTATTTAGGTTTTTGTTTTGGACACGGCAAAGGTTAACTATGGGACACTCAAGTTCTTCAAGACACCTTTAACGATTTCATCTGTGCAAAAGGTTTTTCTACACATCTCGGGTGATTTTCAGTGTTGACAGCAGATGGTAGTTGTCATTGTCATGCACAATGCATTAGCATGTTTAACTGTATTACACAGATCAGGTGACCCTGATACAAGGTGGTTGATCAAGGGGCAGAAAAGCTTTGGTGGACTTGGTGTTTATTACAGTGTTATTTTTCAATTAGCAGTGAGGTGCTCATCAGAACACGATTGGAATTTAACATGCATTGCGTGTCAGTATTTTAAAACAATGCCCACGTGCACCCACATTCTCTCAGTCACACAGACACGCGCAAATATTCACATGTGCACACGTGTGTATGTTGCACATGGGATTGAAAACACAGGCATTTGGCAGTGGAGAGCCGAAACATGTGCATTCAAGCAGATGTTACATGGGCAAGCAAGCGTAAAGAAAAAAAAATGAATTATTCACATTTCCACCCTTCTAAGGTTTATATTTTTGGCAACTACTAAAAGAAAGTGCTGAAGACATACTATATATACCATAAATTACATACACACAGACACACACATACTTATAAGTGTGTGCAGTATACATTACATAAATAAATGTATTATATATCTATATCTATATATATATATATATATGTATATTCATATTTATTTATATCATTAAGCGTTTTTTAGGAGGGGGAGGGGAAGATTGTTTTTTTTAAATTTCCTCTTAGGTGCGGTGAATATATTGCTGTCAACTAAACAAGGGGGAACTATCATGGATATTTTTTGCACTACTTGAATCATTCCTTTAACGGTAAGCCAGTTAAGCAAATCAGTGTACATTATTGATGACAATGCATATCATTTCAAAAACATCATCTGTTACATAGGTAGACGGATACCATAGGCAACAACATCAAAAAAATTCACTGTCATATTTGAATACATGTTAATATCAATGAACATTTAGTTACTGGATGCTTTGCAAGTTTTGCCACATGCCGTGTGCCTCTTGCGAAATGCATATTCTATACAGTATGTACAGTATCCATGTTGGAAAAATGGAATCTGTACTACAATCCTCTCTCCTCCCCAAGGGTTCTCGGTTTTCTCCAAGTTAAGGCATCGCAGCTGTGTCTCAGGGCTTTGGTCATGTTCCTCAGAACTGATGTCTTAGTTTTACTGTTGTTTAGTTTTGCTTCCCTGATACCAGCTCATCATCATCCTCATCATCATTAGGGCCTGATTCAGTGTTCGATGAGTCCATACTGGCAGGTGAATATTACTGTAATTGGCTGTACCCTCAGCTGGGGAA
The DNA here is from genome assembly GCA_900302585.1 of Regalecus glesne. Lineage (NCBI taxonomy): Eukaryota > Metazoa > Chordata > Actinopteri > Lampriformes > Regalecidae > Regalecus > Regalecus glesne. The sequence continues at coordinate 614 of OMLC01043050.1, read as the reverse complement.
ATTAACTACACACAACATCCCAGAATCTCATGTGATCAAGCAGGCACTTAGCTGCCATCAGTCAGATATTCTGGTACATATGATTCATTTTCAAATTTACTTGACGCATTCACCATGGTACAACACGCAGACACGCGTGCATGGTTTGAGTTAATGGAGGAGGGGGGGTTTTGAGGAGGTCGGATCCCCCTAAATAACACTTTGAGCCCCTAAGGGAGGCAAAAACAACAGGTCAGGGGAGGGTTGAAACATTTATCCTCCTCCTTACCTGTAATCGTAAACATAACAACATATTTCTCATATTCATGCTTAACAGAATCTTGTAATAGGATTTCGGACACCCCCTAAAGTGGACCATACCATTTCTTAACCTTGATATTAGGTCCACCTGCCCGCCTGCATCACTCCCATCAGTGGCTGGCTCGCAACCTAGATTAGCACGCTGTAGGGTAATGCAAGTATCTACCTAGTTCAATGCACTTATTTAACATCATCTGCAGACATTAAGTTGAATAAATGAGATACTGTAAGGATTGTAAGACTTTGGTTCACTGAAGCGCGCACCAATGCTGTCCTGGGTTCCCTTTACGCTTTGAAGAAAAGTTTGACCCATG
>OMLC01043049.1:0-16230 GCA_900302585.1 Regalecus glesne | reverse complement strand
CATCAGTGTCCGGTTCACATTACCTCAGATTTTTAATGGCACATTATAGTTCTTGTTTTTTTTTAATGTCAGCTCAAGGGAAAAATGTTTTTCTTTATATTTTGTTCAAGCAATCTTCATCAATATTATGCTGCATTTAGCATTTTTCCCATGCAGAGGGCAAGTGACTATCTTATTATTAATCACAAAAGTCCAATATTGTCAATTTTAGATTTCACATTGCTAAAATATGACATTTCCCTCCCATCTTTGCTAGTGGATGGCCAGTGGTTGCCATGGGTGAGCTGGTCCAACTGTTCCTCTGGTTGTGGAGGTGTGGAGGTGAGACACAGAGGCTGTATCCCCCCTCGCTATGGAGGCAGACACTGCTCCCAGCTCCCAGGACCTTTCAACCTGGCCATGGAAATCAGTAAGGGAATTAAAACTGATTTATTTTGTTCTAAACTGGCTCTAAATTGAAAGTCAAGCCAGAAAGTCCTGCACAAAGCATATCGAGGTGTCCTTGTGTAAGACACTGAACCCCTTACTGCCCCGAGTGCTATATGGTGGCAACTCACTGCTCCTATATAATAGGATGGGTAAAATGCAGAGAATTCCGAATTTCCCTTTGTGGGACTGTTAAGGGAATAATGATGATGATGATGATGATAATAATAATAATAAAGAAATAATTGATCTATTTTCAACAATCCCCCACCAGATCCGTGTCCTGATGATGATTGTACCAACACTACCTGCCCTAGCGGCCTGGTGAGATACAACTGTTCCCCTTGCCCTGCCTCCTGTGCCCATATCAGCAGTGGAACAACCTGTAATCCCCAAACACCCTGTTTTTCAGGTCAGATTAACAAGTAAAGTGGATTGGAGACTTACCTGGCAACATAATATACAATAGAATGGTTGATATGATAATATGCAGTCACACACAACACACACAAACAGGATTTGTATTCCGGCCGTTTTTCCCCGCTAGCGGGGGTTGACCGGTCCATCTAACACTAATTGTTCTATACTGCATATGATAATATGCAGTATAGAACAATTAGTGTTAGATTTCTTAGGAATCTTAGTTCCTGGCTTATATTTGGGAAAACAAGTTCCACATACGTAGATGTTACTTTACCTTTATCTATCTATCACTATCTCTATATTGTGTGTTAAGAGAAATCAGTCAAAGTGTTTTGCTGAAATGAGGTTATTGAAAGGGATTCTTCCTTGAGTGCTTTCACTTGATCTGCCATGGACACTGCTTGAAAACATCTCCTTATATATTTTGAAATTACAACTATGATTGTGATATTGTAATACAGAAAAGGTATATCTATCTATATTATGGATGTGTATATGTGTATTTGATATCGCATTGTTTTTTGTTTTTTTTATTAACTATTCAGGCTTGTCTCTAACTTCAGGTTGTTGGTGTCCGGAAGGCCGTGTTATGACTCACACCAAGCAGTGTGTGCTACCAGAGGACTGTGTGTGTGAGGTGGCCGGCGTGCGGTATTGGCCGGGCCAGCAAGTGAAGGAAGACTGTGAGATTTGTACGTGTGTGAGAGGACAGCTTCAGCAATGCCAGCCCAACCCAGAATGCTCTGGTGAGCCTGATCAGTACTCACTTAAAGATAAAATTAAATTCCAAGGTTGATTTGTTTCTGCACTGTAAGCATTGTACTTTACCTCAAACTTCAAGATCTCTTGTTATAAGAGGTACTCGGTGAGTGCAAATGTTTACTATTGTATAAAATAAAACTCACAATAGACTGTGTAGATAAAGCTGACAATGATCCCCTATTCATTTTACCTATTAAATCAACTTAAGCCATAAAATGAAGTAGAGCTATCCCTTTAGATAAAAATATCAAACAGTATTGAACTGCTTTATTAGGTAGTGTGCTCTAGTATTTCATTTATTTAGAAAATATAGATATATAAAATGGATCTGTCAATGTAAATTGATTGTATATTTTTTGTGTCACATTAATTTACCATGTTTTTTATCATGTTTCTGTTTGTCTTAGTGTGCATGTATAGTATGTATTCACATTTTACATGACATTCCACCGATACCAGTGTTGATCCTTGTTGTTTGTTAGCTACAGAGATGCTCATACTCATCTGTTCTAATCCAGTTAACTATGGTCAAATTCAGTACCTCCTCTGTAAGCCCTTTGATGTATAATATTTGACTGTGTCCCGTTCCAGTGCACTGTGGCTGGTCAACATGGTCTGAATGGGGTGAGTGTTTGGGACCCTGTGGGGTCCAGAGTGTCCAGTGGTCATTCCGCAGCCCAAATAACCCAACTAAACATGGGGACGGGAGTATGTGCCGGGGAATCTACCGGAAAGCCCGCCGGTAAGTAGTCTCCTCAATTTGAGACAAGTCTGCCTTTTTCTCAATACTATTGCAAACCTCATCATCCAAAGTTGCTCAGTTCTGTACAGATCATTTATTCGCAAGCTTGCTGTGACCGTGGTTGGAAAGGTTCAAACCTGTGCATTTCCATTTAACTCCGCAATGCTACCTCCTTTTGCTGCTCCAAAGCACATTTTGGCATCTCACGTTGACTTCAAATTGTTGTATGCCATGTTACCATGTATTTACTGTGATGATAGAATTTGTTTAAATATATGCTTAGTTGTATGCATGTTGTTGCATCTACACAACCTGCCTTCCCTAGCCAGGGCAGACAGGCAAAGTGTCTATTGGGAGCATCATTAACTAGACAGACATGTCAAAATAGAGCTTATAGAGAGTGTATCAAATCACACGGTAAGATGGATTTAGTCCTATCCAGACTTACTTGGTTTGATATTTGATGGCTGTTGTTGAGTTTTGTGTGTGTGTGTGTGGGTGTGGGTGTGTGATGGTGTGTGTGTGTGTCCAGATGCCAGACAGACCCCTGTGAGGAATGTGAGTTCCAGGGCCAGTCCCATGCAGTGGGGGACAGATGGAGGACAGGTCAATGCCAACTGTGCCACTGTCTGCCGAACCTCACAGTGCAGTGTTCCCTTTACTGCCCATATGCTGTCATTGGATGCCCATTGGTAAATAGTTAATGCTGAGTGTGTTAGTTTCCTGTGTGTATTTAGTGTGTACATGTGCTTATATATTTTTGGAGGTGCTTTCATGCATGGATAATTCCACACTTGTGCTTCGTATTTTGTATGTCTGTGTGTGTGGGGGGTACATGCATGTTCATCCATCCATCCTTATGAATAAATGGATGTGCTGTATTTTCATGTGTGACTGGACAAGTATCTGACTGTAATTATAAACAGTGTGGTGGTGCTTTTTCCTGTTCTTTTTTATTTTTTACAAGTGCCTATACAAATAGACTTTAATTGACCCCTTTGCATCACTAGACAACTGCCGGTGCCTCACTGCACCCTTGTTTCAGGGTTATCTCTAGAAAATATTAGAACTCCATTTTTAGATTTTCCTGCTTATCTTTAATAGCAACTCTATCACCTGCTCCTCTTATCTGATAGCTCCTTTGTTCCTGCAGGGACAGAGCCTGGAGCCTGGGGAAGGAGACAGGTGTTGCTACTGCCAAGGTAAAGTCAGAGGTCTAGTTTATTCGCTGTCTGTTATTTCATGTTAAATAATACCAAATGAATTAATTTTTTGACTAAGTATCTAGTATTAACTACCTTAGCCATGGCTGTTCATGGATGTTAGCAGGTTACTAGGTTACTATGTTAACTATGTTACTCCCAATATGTGATAGTGTTTTCTTTTGGTGCAAGTGTATGGACTATTGATGTTGATCTTTCATTTATGCCAGATGGGGGCTAGATGAAGTCATTGGCCAAGGTTAATCGGCAGGAGGTTATTCATCCGTGGAAAGTTATTTGCATTTACCTGCTATGTACACAAGACTACCAAGTGGATTTGAAGGGAGACAGCAAAGAACACTTGAAACTTTGTTGTTTTCACACTTTGCTTTTTCTTCATTTTAATTGACTTTGAAAAGATCATTATCCTAATGTTGAAAATGTAATTGTTTGGTCATGTGCAACATGATAACACTACTACATAAAAAAATACAATTTCATTCAATAGATACTTTTATCCAAAGTGATTTACATCTGACAGCTGACACAACACAAGCAAGATTCTAGGCTGGAGAGAACAACTAGAGTAAGAGCCATAAAGCTAAATTCAAGTCCAATAGGCCATGGGGGCCAACAGGCAGTGCACAGAGGCGATATAGAGAATACACAAAATGGATAGATTTTCTTTTTTTAATCAGTTCATCAAATGCCGAGTTGTTTGGAAAAGAGCTGGCTATTTTATCATTTCTTAAAGATAGAGAGGTACTCTGCCAATTGAACAGAGTTCGATAATCTGTTCCACCGGTGCGGAACTATTGAAAAGAAGATTCCAACTTGCAACTTAGGGTCTTATTGTGATGGAAGTACCAGCCACCTTTCATTGGCAAAGCATAGTGAACTTATACTTGAATGAGGGAGTTCAGGTAGGTGGGAGCTGTTTTAGTTGTTGCTGTGTCTGCCATCTTGATTAGAAACCAGACAAGAAAGTATTTATCAATATTAACCCTTTCATTCTACAACACCTACTATAGGAGATAATGCCACCAGCCTTGGAACAACAATGAGCCCTTTCACTTTTCCCTCCAAGCCATCAGAGGGCATCACAACTCCAGTGCCCACCTACCCACTTCCTCCTGATGGTTTGTGTCTCATTTTTATGATCCATTGCTCAGATAGAGATGGGTGATTTTTAAGACTGGCATATTAATGTTGGCCTCTTGGTTAACGATGTCACTCCCGTGAGTAGAAAGCTAATGGTGTTTTGATGTATTTCGATGTATATTTGGATAACAATTCTAGGTCGCCCAGAAAAGAATTTGCTTCCCTGTTTATGCAGGAATTAGTTTATTGGGGCTGCCAAGTAATTTGACGGTTCATCATTCTAAATCCTATCACCTTTTCATTTTACAATCTTATCTCCAATCTAATATCATTCAATCTTATTTAGTTTCCTTTACTCTCCTGCTCTCTAGATGAATGCTGGTCTCCTTTGGGGATGCAGTCTCTTCCAGCCTCCAGCTTTAGTGCCTCATCCCACCAGCCTGATCACCCACCTGAGAATGCTCGCCTCTATGGCTGGGACCCTCACAAGGACCTCCAGGTACTGAACCGTAGACTAAATTTCACTGAGAACCATATGCAGAGGCTTACATGGACTTGAATATGGAAGTCAGATGCTTTTAGATATTACTTTTGAAGGGCAGTGAGAGAAAATGTGTGAAACTCTTTTGATACTGAAAAAGAAGAGTTAGATCTCTTTTAAGCCAAATCAAATATTGCAGGGTTGGAGTCCAGAGCCAGCTGAATATAAGGACCTGCCACAGAGGAGTCCTGGAGGACACCGTGACACCACACAAAACCCCTACTTACAAGTAGACCTGCTGAAGCTATACAACATCAGTGGTAAATGTCATCCATGACCTGGAGAAGGGAGTAGGATTGTAGTGCTGTATCATGTTGAATGTCTAACTAGTTTCTGCATTAAATATGTGTTTTATGTCAGCAGCAAAAGGCTGTCATAAAACAAAACAAAGAATATACGTTATTTTTGCTAAAAACATCAAGAAGTGCTGTTCTCATTGGAACTCTCAATCAAGACTTTATTGCATATTAATTTAGCCGGGGTGTAATCCAGTTGTTCTCTGCATACAAATACAGTCATTTAACTTTCCCTGTTTTTCTTTACACATTTACATATCAATGTCTGTCTCTCCATCCTTCTCTCTCGCTCTCTCTCTGTCTGTCCTAGGTGTGCTGACTCAGGGGGGTGGTGTATTTGACACCTATGTATCCAGCTTCTACCTCCAGTTTAGCATTGACAGCAAACAGTGGTACACTTACCAAGAACTCATCGCCGATGCTCGGCCCAGAACTAAGGTATTAGGATGGTCCAAGCACTTAAACGTCTGTCTGAAACACCCTCCAACACCATCTGGTGTTTTATATTGCCGTCATCGTGTTTGTAAGATATACAACACATAGAGAGACTGACGGAGAGAATATGATAAGAAAAAAAGACCTTGTTGAATAAAGTTATTAACACAAAAAAATGTCTGTTGCTGTATGTAAAGGTAGAAATTAAGATGTTGTACCCCCCTAGGTTTTCCATGGTAACCATGATGATCGAGGGGTTGCCGAGAATAGACTAGACCGTATGGTGTCGGCTCGGTTTGTCCGTCTGTTGCCACATGACTTCCAGCATGGCATCTATCTACGCTTTGAAATTATGGGATGTGGTGATAGTAAGTAGATACCTCATGTTGGGATTTATGTTTACATTGTTTTGGTAAATACTTCAAATTGTGATTTTTGTTGTTGTGAAGGACTGTATTTAGAAAAATCCTCCTCACAGTATGGGTTAATATGAAATATATAATGATAATCATGAGAATTTTATACAATGTTTATATTGATCACTATTTCCACATACATGTGCTAAAATTCCAAGTTGAAGTATTGAGGTTAACTTCCTCACATCACACTGGAACTGTAAAGTATAATACACTAAAAGTGGTTCTCAAATAATCTCTTTTAAATATTTCAGAACTCATGTTGTGAGAAATTTTCAGCAATAGATTCACATTTTCATTCTCTTATTGGACAAAATTATTTGTCATAAAACAAAATCTGAATGTCAACTCATAAAATACCACTGACTGATGATGAACGATAATGTTGATTTGTTGCCCAGCCTTTCATCACCGTAACATTTGTCTATCTCCTCTCCAGGACACGACTGGCTGACCACCCGTACTCCTCTGCTTCCAGTATCCCCAACTGGTGGCTGCAAAGAGAGGGAGTTTCGGTGTGACAGCGGTCGCTGTGTCCCTGCAGGTCCAATGGGCGTCATCTGTGATGGAGTCAATGACTGTGGAGACGGATCTGATGAGGTGCACTGTGGTGAGCAGCCCCAATTTATATCCTCCTTCCATTACCCTTAGCAGCTGTTTCATTCCATATAATTTCCTCTTCTTCATTCAGTTGAATTGAAATACAAATAATATTGAGTAAAGGCCTAGCTCTGTTTAGAAATATTTTTTTTCTTGTATTTGGTTTTCAACTCCCATCGATTTTTAGCAGTGACCTTGCTGTGGTAGTGATTCATCACATTAGCAATGAGAATGAATAGGGGGAAATAAGATGAAGGACTTTGGTTATTTTTAAGACCAGCGTTTGACAAAGCTCTCCAAGCTTAAATTGTAATTTTAAGTAAAACTACAAATTAATGACGCTATCCTCCAGGTACACAGGCCTCACCTACAGCCCACAGGCCACGCAGTTGTCCTGCTGGTCAGTTCTCCTGTCCACCACCAGGGGGCTGTATCAAGGCTGCACAACGGTGTGATGGGATCCCCCACTGTCCCAAAGGAGAGGATGAGACTGGCTGTCACCCCCAAGATATGATAACCATACAGTCAGACAGGTGGGGGCAGAGAAATTTGTTGTCATTATCATTACTATGATCATACTTTCTTTTCTTCTTCATTATAGACGTTGTAGTCACAGGCGGTGTTGTCATAGTAATATACTTGGTGAAATAGTTTGAATTTATTATAGCATTGTTAACGCAAATCTAATTCCACATCCAATTTATTCAACTGATAACAATTTGTTTAAAATACTACATTTACTGTTATGCTTCAATTTACAGGCCTTTTACACCCACCCCTGCACCCCTCAGGACGCCCTCTATGGCAGCTGTTACTTACCAAGCAGGAACAACCACGGTGAAGAAAGCAATACAGTCAATATCACAGCATTACTGATGGTCATACATGCTTTATCATAGCTTTTTATCCATATTCTCTATTATTTTCCACATTTATTTTAGGGTGGTGCCCCGGGATATCATGGTAAGTGTTACACACATGACAGATTATTTTCTTTCCTTTAATGACAGTCATGTGCAATTGATTTAGATTTTATTAGATCTTGGTTAATTTTATTTAGCTTATTAACCACTCCCCCTAATAGTTTTAGGTATTAAATGAGCAGTTAAGACTGGTATTGAATGCCTTTCAATGAGACATGTTGTGTTTTGCAGGTGTCTGCTCTTCTGCCCTTGGACTAGAGGATGGCAGGATTCGTTATGGTCAGCTGACCTCCTCCACGTACAGAGAGAACAACCCCGCAGATGCAGGACGACTCAACATAGTTCCCAATGTGTAAGTTGATTTATACAGATATGTTTTTTTTAACCAAACCTTTGTGTTTGTAATGAGCTGCTTTGTTAATTAAGTTATTTTTCCATCAGTTATTCTCACTTAGAGCCAAGTAAAATATAGTTGAAATTAAACTATGTGAGCTGAAATCTATCATTCCATTCATATTTTCACTTTTTTCAGTGTGTAAAATTACTCCTATGTTATCTGAAATTGAAATAGGTTATCTTTGGCTTTTTGTTGGGTTATTTATCAGTCTGATCATGGAGCCCGGTTGGAGCCCTTTGCCTACCGACCCTCAGCCGTATTTCCAGGTGGATTTCTTGGAGCCCACCTGGATATCTGGCATAGTGACACAGGGGAGCGAGCGCATGTGGGGCTATCTCACCAAGTACCGGCTGGCCTTTGCTCTGAATGCCCACTTCTTTACAGACTACACTGAGAGAGGGAAACCTGGCGACCCTGCCAAGGTATAACATGTAATGAAGATGCTTCTCAATATGGATGACGGCTCTGAATGAAGATAACAAAATACAAATACACTCATATTAATGTCCTCTTAAAGATATAAAGATCTGTGCATGCCTAGCTAAGGTGCAGCAAATTTCTTGTACTTTTGTAAACGTAGTTATTGCTGAATAAGATAGGCTTTGGGGTTTATGTGAGTTAAGTGTAAGTGAAAATGAATTGCAATTTATTCCATGCCGTTTGACGCAACGTAGTCAGAAAAAGAGTTCGTATGATATTATTCAGAAAGAAGATTTCCTGCAGGTGGCCTAGGGGGTTAAGGTGATGTTTAGCGCATCTCTGTGTTGTGCATTTGTTGTTCGAATCCCAGCTACACCGTTTCCAACCATGGCCAGAGAGGTCCATAGTTAGTGGGGCGTCATTGGCTAAGCCTCAAATGGGTTTAAGGGTTAGGTTGGATAAAGGATTCAAAGTTTGTTAATGTGCCCCTCTGGGTCGTCCGGGCCCTCGCGGTTAAGTGAACCGAAAATCCTCTCTTTCGTTCTTCTCTGACGGACTTGGAGGTGACAAATGCTATGCTTTCCTCCTTCCTGTCACGCTATAGAGGGGCATCAAAGCGACGGACTCATCGGCAACCCAGGGAATTCGGGTGGGGAAAGAGGGGAGAAAATTATAAAAATAGAAAGTAGAAAAATAATGAATCAAAAATGTAACGACTAACAAACAAAGCATAATAACAAAAAATGAGAAGGAAACAATTCTCCTTATAGATTATTTAGGCATGAGAACTAACAAAACATATGTAGGTAGATGTCTTGTCTTATATAAGTTGCCTTTAGGTTACATATTATTGATATTGAAGGTTTTTGTAGAGAATCATGGTCTTAGTCTGACAGGGATTATTTTTTTATTCATGGACCATTCATTATTTCTGATTATTTTTCTGAAAGAAAGAATGCTTTATTATTGTTGAATCCATTGTATAGTTTGATGTTGAATTATTTCCTGGCTGTGTTTTAGGTGTTTGAGGTGCGGATGGTGGGCAGGACCCCAGTGACCCGTTGGCTGGGTCGGCTGGTCAGAGCTCGCTACCTTCGCATTATCCCCGTGGAGTTCAGACATACCTTTTACCTCCGTGTGGAGATTCTTGGCTGCAAAGGGGGTAAAGAGGGAAAAGACGGTTGATTTCTAAATTCGCCAATCAAATTTTCAAACACTATTTTCTTTGTATTAATTATTGCTTGTTACATTTACTGCCAAAGATGCAAAAATTCAAAAATAAACTCTTCAGGTGCAGAGATAAAGATACTGAACATGGATTAGAGAAATAAAACACATACTGAATAAAAAAGCTCCAAATCAGATATATTCCTGCATGTTAATATTTTTAATCAACAGTCCTCATCAGAAAATTAAATAATATATTCTTAATATTATTTTCTATCAATAATAAGTGGTAGGTAAACTGAAAAGCTGATCTCTCACCAGTGCTTGTTGATAACGTCTCCTCTTGCCACTTTTACAGATGAGCTTATGACCCCGAGTAGTCTCACTGTGTCTCCGTCTAGTGGTGGGAAGGAGACTGTGCACCCTTGTAAGGCAGGGCAGTTTGCATGCCATCACAGTAGAGAGTGTGTCTCCGTCTCCATGCTTTGTGATGGTCGGCTGGACTGCAAGGATCACTCAGACGAGATCAACTGTGGTGAGAACTACCACATTTTTGATTGCGCTTTGTCTTTTGACTTATTGGTCTATTTCTGTTCATTCTTCTCTCTCTCTCTCTCTCTCTCTCTCTCTCTCTCCCCCCCCCCTCCCTCACTACAGGTACAGCCCCGACAAGAGGCTTCCCTGGGTTAAAGAACCAGACCAGCCCCACAGGGCGACCTGGTTTCCATGGAGACAATGTCACTGGTGTCACTGGTGTCCCCGGCCTCCACAGCACTAAATCCCAAGATGGCCACCCTGGTGTGGCTACAACAGTTTCCAAATCTGGGCTTACAGGCCATCCTGGACTTTACAAGACCACTACCCCAACCATCTGTAAGCACTGTTAATAACCCCCACCATATCGAATGTATTTTCTTTACATTTAGATCTATACCTATGTGAGGAAAAATGGAAATGATAGATGTAAATGCCTTTGAATGGGCTGTTAAAGTATGTGTCCAGCCAGCATTCTGGTGTGTGGCTAGATTTATCATGAGAAGACAATTTATGTTTCACTCCAATGATCCACTGTATATATTGCCTTGGTCAAAAGACACGTTTCAGCAAAGCAACACTTTTCAAGCAATACCTTTAATAAGCAATACTAAAGGTGGACTTCTGCTTTACATTCTCTTCTTTGTGTCTTCATCCATAACCCCATGGATCACCACTCCCCCATATGATGATGGCCTTCCCAAAGTGCTCTGTTTGGAGGGCCAGTTTGCATGTCGGACCTTTGGCTGTGTAGATGCAGTGCAGGTGTGTGATGGCCAATGGGACTGTTTTGATGGGTCAGATGAAGAACGCTGTGGTATGTATCAACAAAATGTCCTGGTTAAGGGGTAATAAGGAGTTGATCATGGTTAACTAATTGTGCTAAATGCATTCCCTTGGACACTAATTGATTTCAAGGGAAGACTCAAACATGTTTTTAATCTAACATCCATCTTGTAAAATCCTTGAATTTTATTACCCGGCAAAGGTCTGTATTCACAATAGTTGAATCCAAGCCCAGAATCGTTCTCACTGGTGGAGTGTGTTGCACACATAATAGATGTCCTTTATCGTTTCCATTTCTGACAATACAGTTCCTCTATTATACAGGAGCTCAGTCAAAACACATTCCGTGAACTATTTATTTTTGTTCCAGATTGTTGTCGTTTTAATTTATATTTAACACTGCTTTTCAGCACAATTAAAGTATATCTAAACCTTAGAGCATTTTAGTGAGGTTACTGACATCTACAGGTTAAAACCATGTAAAGATTAAATGATTAAATTAGCAAATTCAATTAAATGACTTAGGGTCAGTTACTCTTTAAAGATACAGTCATTTTTTATTAACCCTGCTATCTTATCATATTCCGGCCTTTGCCAGGTACCACAGCCAAGCCAGCATTGACCGTGCGGCCCACCACAGTGCCCAGTCCATGTTCTCCCAAGCAATTCCCTTGTGGCAGTGGGGAGTGTCTTCACCTGGACCGCCGTTGTGACTTACACAAAGACTGTGTGGATGCATCAGATGAGAAAGACTGCGGTAAAATACTCTCCATTGTATGTCAGGCTAAATCAGATGGGGAAGAGGTTTAATGATTTTCTTTTACCTTAAAGATTGATGTCATTCTGTAAGTTAAAGCATATAAATAAAGATAATGGTAAATAATTTATAAAATGAAACCAAAGAGTTATTATTTCATATTATGACAGGACTTCTTACAACAAGTTCTGCTTTTCAAATGTTTAGTGGTTTGAATTCCAATAAAAGGTTCTCCTTTCTCTTTTCTGCTGCTGTCCTTGCCTCCCCGATCCATGTTCTCTTCTGGTTTCCTCTTCTTCCAGAAAACCATTCTTTTATGTCCCAATATACAATCTCGTAGAATAAAAATCTTATCAAATTTTATTTTAACCAATAAGATTACCAATTTAGTTGCTATCACTTCACTTAGTAACTTCTGTCCTCTCTTGTAGTGGACTGCATCATGTCTCCGTGGGCAGCATGGAGCCAATGCAGCGTGTCCTGTGGTCTGGGTTCGCTGTTTCGTCAGAGGGACATACTGAGGGAGGCGTTACCAGGTGGAGCCTGTGATGGTGCCCAATTTGATAGCCGTGCCTGTTTCCCCCGTGCCTGTCCAGGTTTGTACGCACAGATACAAAGCAACTCAAGAACATGGCTTCTAATTCCCTCAAGGTGACCTCTAGTGTCGTGTTTAGCTATACTACAATTTGCATTGATTCGAGTGGTTTGAGGATAACAGTCCTCTTTGTGCACCGAAGTAAGACATCAAATATTTTGCGATTTTAAAATAATTTTGAATTTACATTGATACATTTTACTGTACCCCTGTCTCAGTATACAATCATAGTTGTTTATCATCCTCCTCAGCACTATCCTGATTTCTGTAAACCTCTGATCTTCCAATATTTTTTAGTGGATGGCCGCTGGTCACAGTGGACAGGGTGGTCAGAGTGTGACTCCCAGTGTGGCGGTGGAGTCAGAAGGAGGAACCGCACCTGCTCTGCACCTCCTCCAAAGAATGGCGGGCGAGACTGTGAGGGCATGATACTGCAGACGCAGAGTTGCAACAGCCAGCCCTGTGGCTCTCCCACTGGTACACAGACAGGCAGGTTTAAGAACAGCTTAAAATCACCTTTTTAACCAGTTCATATTCAAGTTTTTCAAATCACTATCATAATTGTTACTCCGCTTTGTTTTTTACATCAGCAATGCAATTTACATTTTTGAGGCTATACCTGGCAATGTTATCCATAGACACTGATGGTGACTGATGAGGAAGATATTGCAGGTTCCAGAAACGGCATCTGGCCTTAATCCCTGCCACTCCACCTAAGTCCCTGTCAACCCCCACAATGTGGGAGCTAATCGTGACACCTAAAAATGGACCTCTCATTGTTTTAAATAATAATATTTCAAGCAGCTATTGGGAAATGCGTGAAATATAGTGCCCTAACAATTGCCCTATACCCAGTAAAAGTTCAAGTGGGGAATTACTCGAAAAACAGATAAAAAAGAGCTGAGGAGATGTAATACATGGAGTGAGTACAGGAGAATGGATGTAACAGCGGGTAAGAGGAGGTACTTGATGAGTCAATGGGTTTTCTGCCTATTACTGAAGATGGGGAATGATTTTGCTGTTCTGACGAGTCACATGGTTACTCCATCAGATGTTGTTTTTCAGTTACCACAATGTTTATATTCTCCATGCTTAAATTAGCGGCACTCTTCAAGTCTTTGGCTTTCGGTGTTTGTGTTAATAGATGAATCACATATTGGATACACTTCTTCATATCAAGTTTCATTGCAATAAATTTTGCTAATACCTGAGAACTACTGAATATGGTGGCCCTTTCAGCATCTTCTGATGTCAGCTCCGACATTGTTCTGTTCTGTATGTTGTGTGAATGTACAAACATGATAGAGGAATCAAATTTTTTATTGAATATATTTTTTATCATTTTATTCACAGTGTACTGATGGACAGTACTATTGCCTTATAGCATAGTCCCTGATGATTGTCACTAACTACACTAACAGAATATATGTGTAAATTCTGGTCTAGGCTGTGTTAGCGGCATGGTGATAGTGACGGAGGCAGACTGTCTGACGGGGAGAGTGGAGCCCTGCCCTTTGACCTGCTCACATCTCAGCTTGACCAACAACTGCACTGAAAAATGCGTTCCAGGTGAGACACTAAGGAAGCAATGGAGAGAGGCTTTGCACATTTGTGTGTAGCATATCAATGCCTAATCATGTGCCATGCATGTTCATGTGCATGCAAGTTTCTTTTGAACCCAAGACTATGTCAACGTTTCACTGAGTGGTCCTCTGCTGTCAGATTGAAGGTGTGCTCATCATTTAAATCAGATCATGTAGTGAAAGAAAAACTGAATAAACGTAGCTCCCCATGGAGCACGATTTGACTATTACTGGTGTGGAGCCAGTGGCATATTAAAAACGGAATGCCAATTCATTTCTCTGAAATATATCCAAGTCTTGAAGTGAAACCCTATATCTTATTCATCACAGTTCGTCCTTGAAGTTACAGACGTGCTCGGAGCTAAATAAAGCCCTGGTGTGAGCATATATTACTTCTTATTTTTTCAAAGATAATTTTGAGAATTGTCAATTTCTATGTGTATTTGAAATGATGGTGATAATACCATTAGTAGTTATTATAATAACTTATACAGCTTTATATAGCTTTTAAAAGTGACAAAGTTTAAGTTTTTACCAATTATGAACATAAAATAAATAAAATAAATAAGACAGAGAGATAGAGACACTTTATTGTCATTGTAGGCATACAACAAAATCATGTTTGGTAACTCAGAAACTAGTTTGAACTGGGCCATATGGACCATTCAAATGGTAAACTCCATTAACTGATTCTGGCCAATGTTTCCTGCCAAAGATATTCTCAGCACGACCCAAAAGTCGCAAACAACACAATCAGTCCATCGTACTACTCCAAACCTCCCTAGTAATTTTCATCAACAATAATCTTGTCAGTTGGGTGGCACCCCATTATGGTGTGGTTTATTCTCTGGCAGGGAAAATGCTGATTCAAACATACATCTACTTTCCCATTTTTCTCCAGGGTGTCGTTGTCCTGATGGTCTCTACTTTCAAGAGGGGAGATGTGTGAATGCCAGCCAATGTGTTTGCCACTGGGAGGGACTGACTCTGCAGCCTGGACAGGTTGTCAGCAAGGACCAGTGCACCACATGGTGAGATGGAGATAAAGCCACAATTGAGAGAATTCATTGTTATTATGATGACTGCAGCAAAAACTTCGACTGCAGCAAAAACTATATAAATGCAATGTCTATTTTAATGTATGGCCATGAACTGTATCCCTATTCAATTCTACCTATTTTACTGTTATCGTTTGCTAAATAAAAAAAACAACAACATTTTGAACCTGGTTGGCTCTTAAAAAAACGTTATGTCAAAAAACTACGATGCAATACGATGCTGAGTGTAGTAACAATCCATTTTCAGTTCAAGGGAATTATTCTGCCGCCCACTTGACCACTATCTTATTAAAACATGTTAGTGATATACTTTATTCATAGATAATTGTGTTTCTGTCTCACCAGTGTATGCAGAGATGGACAGGTCACCTGTGACTCCTCCATTTGTGTAGCAAGCTGTAATTGGTCAGCATGGTCGTCATGGTCACCATGTGATGTAACCTGTGGGCTTGGTTTACAGCAGCGCTACAGGCAAGGCCAACCTATACCTCTAACTGGTTTTCCACCTTTCTAGTTATGTATCACTGAAGAGGGATTCAAAATATAGAAAGAGTCATTTGCATCAAGCTTGATTTCAAATTAACATTAACCTATTTTAGATCACTACCAGAATTAAACACCAAATGCAAAACTACCGCCTAACTAACTCTCATTGTGATTTTAATGCCCTGTCT
Source organism: Regalecus glesne (assembly GCA_900302585.1). Lineage (NCBI taxonomy): Eukaryota > Metazoa > Chordata > Actinopteri > Lampriformes > Regalecidae > Regalecus > Regalecus glesne. The sequence goes on along the minus strand of OMLC01043049.1, from coordinate 392 downwards.
GAGTTCTACTCTGAGTGGAGAAACCAACTTAGCTATTATTCTCTGATAACTGCCGTCCCAGGTCCCCACTGAGCCCAAGAGGTCCAGATAGAGGACAAGCCTGTGCGGGAGACTCTTCCGAGGTCCGCCAGTGCTTTCTCCCCTGCCTCCCTGGTATACTAGCTGACACACCAGACAAAAAACAACCCTGACACATTTTGTAGATCTGGAATACTGGTCTTGCACTGTGAAGAAGAAAAGAGTTAATCGGTAGCCCAGCTGGTTCTTTTTTAAATGCTTTGTAGATTAGAACAAATAAGCTGAAATTTATAGGATATCTTCAAGGAATCTACATTAGAATACAGTTAAAAATATATTGAAAATAAGTAATTACTTGAATATCAAAACTACAC